>QFBH01000309.1:14873-27936 GCA_004335885.1 Dunaliella sp. M2 | reverse complement strand
GTCCGGGGCAAGTATATACCGGCACATACGGCGCTACGATTATACGGGTAACTTATACCCATACGGGCTGTGCCAACCCTACTCATGTATTGTACAATTCTCTGCAATGCGGGTCAATGATGTAGGAGTGCTGGTTTGCAAACTGTGCTGCCCGCTTCGTCCATGTGTAATATGACTCTCCGTTTCTATTTTGTGTGTGCCGCAGCCAAGCTGAGAACTCGCTGCTGTGCCGTTGCTGACAGGTTGACTAACCTGCATTTCTTTTCAGTCTGGTTGTTGCACTCTGCACTCTTTGTACTTGCACTCTTTTCATTGTTGGCTCTAGCTGGCTCCAGTTTGAACAACGGCATTTGTTTTCCGCAATGAAGATGGCACATTTTCGCCGTTAGAATGTTGAGTCAAGCTTTCTCACTGTTAAATGGCTCAGGAACCACATTCTCCCTCTTCATTCTGAGTGTTGCAAAGAGATGGTGATCCGAAAAGAACCTAGGGCAAAGAAAAAGGAAAAGTAAAGCGAGCGTGTGCTTGGGTGAAAGAGAGTTTGAATAAAAGGGGCAATAGGTAATTCTGTACAGCACCTACAAGCTCAAAGGACAAATCTGCAATCCAGGGCAAGTGAGGCGGATTTGTGCGAGGCGGTGGTTTGGCAACAAAAACAGCAGAGCTGCTCGTGGACACACACACACACACAGTCTTGAGTTCAACCCTTCCACCATAGCAAGAACTCGCCAAACGAGACCTTGCCGCATTGCCTGGTATCCAGCTGGGCGATGGCCTGAGATAGCTGGCTGGGAGCGAGCGCCACCCCTAAATCTCGCATTAGACCTGCAGGTCAAGGAGGGCAGGGAGTGTCAGGGATGGATGGGACACCAGCATCACACAGCACAGAGGAGAAGCACAATCTCTGCCTGGCAGAGCACCTGGCGTGCTGTGTGACAGTTCATTTCCCCCACCCCTTGGCCCCAGCTAACTTGTTCACAATGCAACGCTGTCCACTTACTGTCTAATGAGCTGGTGGGGATCTCCCCTGTCGCGTTGGTATCATACATAGAGAAGGCGCGCGCCACCTCCTCCTCAGTGGGCTCTTGTGAAGGAGCAGACACTTCTGGTTGGATGATCGGGCTGCTGGGCTTGGAGGTCTTCCTTGTGCTGTGTGTGAAGAGAAAAGAAGGACAAGTTAGGGGATGTGGTATCCCCAACACAGTGGTCACGGGAAGTGCTTCTCAAAAAAACACAGGACTCCTGAGGCTTCCTTGCACACTCTCCCCCAACTCTCCTCCCCACTTTCTAGGGCCGCACAGCACTCAGGCAAAGGTTTCACGACTTCAAGAAAATATACACCTTGTGCCAAGGGCCAACACTGCTTCCAGTTGCTGATACGCTTTCCGCTGGCGCATCTGCTTCTGCTTGAGGCGCTCAATGAGCTGCATCTCCACCTCAGCCTGCACAGCAGCAAGTCAGTCGTCTTAGCTTAGCTCACAGTTTTATGAGTCAGGGTGGTTAACTGTGTTGTGAGAGAATAGGTCACTCCAGAGGGAGCTGTGCCCATGAGTCATCTTTCTTTTTTCCTCCAACTGGACAGAACCAGGGAGTGCCACCACGTACCAAGCGCTCAATCTCCGCTTCTCTCTCCATCTTGCTCTCCATCTCCTCCTTGAGCCGCCGCTCGTAGTCCTCCTGGGCCTGCGTAAAAACAAACGGACCACAAAGTGCAAGTGTCCTCAACTCCTCCTTTGATACAAGGCTCAAGTTAAAACAGCTTTGTCGCAACGAATCGCTGCTGTGCTCGTATCTGCTGCAGTTGGTCTGGCTCAGCAATCATACACAAGCGGGCAGGTCTAGCACACAAATGCACAAACAGGCTGATCAATGCGCGCATCATGTAAGCAAGAAACGTAAGCTTTGCGCAGTCATACTTCCGCATATGCACTGAGGTGCTCGCACGCACCAGCTGCATCTTGCTGAGCCGCAGCTGCTCCAGCTTCTGCCGCGCCTCCTCCTCCGCGCGCCGCACCATCTCGCGCTGCTCCAGCGCCTCCTTGCGCGACAGCACCTTCTCGTCCGCGATCTGGCGCTCGATCTCCAGCCGCTGCTCCCGCGCCTGCTCCGCCAGCGCCACCTTCTCTGCCCAGATCTTGGCTTCCTGCTCCGTGCGGTTGCGCAGCACATCCTCCCGCAGCCGCGTGTTCTCCATCTTCTGGCGCTCGATCTCCTGCTGCAGCTCCTGCAGCCGCGCCTCCTTCTCCAGCTGCGCGCGCTCATTGCGCTCCCTCAGCGCGATGATCTCCTTGGCGCGGTTGTTGGTCTCCTGGATGCGCTTGTGCGCCCGACTTTCCTCCTTCTGCAGCTGCCGCACGCGGTTGTACAGCCGCACCGCATCCTCCTCTGCGTGGGTGAATGGGCATGAGGGGGGGGAGGGCAAAGTGAGGAGATAAAGAAAGGAATGGCAGGTACTTGCATGCCTGGAGACCTGCGGCAATGCGGCCTTCTTGTGCGCTCATGGAAAAGAAAGTGTGCATGCGTGTACGTGTATGCACATACGCATGCACGCGTGCATGCGTGCGTGCGTACATGTGTGTGTGTGTGTGTGTGTGTGTGTGCGTGTGTGTGTGTGCGCGCGTGCGTGCGTGCGTGCACGTGCGTGTGCATGTATACGTGTGAGATGTGAAAGAATGTGAGAACAACATAGAAAGGTGCTTGTGTGCGAAGCGAAGGTTGCCTTGCAGTGTGTGCACGTGTGCGCAGCCCACACTGCCATCAGGCCACAGAGACATGGACTGAGTCTGCGACACAGACCCTCAGAGGTTGCGCTGCTACTGTTCCCGCAGCGCATGCGCATGTGTACAGGCACCTAAGCACACGAGCCTGCCCTTCCACACACCTGCCAAGCGCCGTGCCCGTTGCTCATACAGGATGTTGGTCTCCTTGAGCGTGTACTGTGTGTACTGGCTGCTGCTAGCCTCTGACGACTGCCTTGCCAGTGGCTCTGTTTGGCTGGCCATTGTGTGTGTGTGTGTGGAAGCCGCGTCTGCTTCCTTTCTGGCAGGCTGGAAATCTGTGCGACGGGTCTAAGCTCTAAGGAGCCGTCTGTGGGCTCTCCACGCCAGGCCGCTGCTTGTGGGTTGAGCTACTGGTCTGAACAGCTGCTAGTGTGTGCAACTCCTACGTGCTGAGGGCCTCCATGCTGCATCCCTACATGCCCTGCCCTGCAGCGTTGATGAGAGAGCAACACACAGCCACAGCAAAACTCAGAGAAAATACTGCACGTTTGTTTTGGCCACCAACGGCGTGCCAGGCACGGGTGTGCCAACC
Organism: Dunaliella sp. M2; assembly: GCA_004335885.1. NCBI lineage: Eukaryota > Viridiplantae > Chlorophyta > Chlorophyceae > Chlamydomonadales > Dunaliellaceae > Dunaliella > Dunaliella sp. M2. The sequence continues at coordinate 24,624 of QFBH01000309.1, read as the reverse complement.
GCACAAAACCAAAGTCAACGCGGTCGGCACACACCAAATTTAATTGCCCCTGTCCCCTCCTGCCCTTCCTCCTTCGCCTCCTCCCCGCCCGCCTCGGCACACGAGCAAGATGGCCTTCAGGGGCGGCATGTTCGTCGTGAAGCGCGATGGCAGGAAGCAGGAGGTGCACTTTGACAAGATCACCGCGCGCATCATGAAGCTGTCCTACAACCTGAACCCCGAGTTCTGCGACCCGGTGAGTGAGAGTGCGTGGGGGCCTCGCGTGGTGGCGTGGGGAGGAGTGGGGAGGGGTGACAGATGGGATGATACGCACATGCGCGTTTGACTCCCGCCTGTCTCCCCTCTCCTGGCCTCTCCCACCCTGCCTGCTGGCCACTGAGCGCGCCAGCGTGCTCTGTATCCTTCCTGCATGTGCCTGTGGTGTGTGTGTGGCGGTCAGCAGCGCCTGAGCTGTCACCAGCACAAGGTTTGACTGGCTCCTTCCTTCTCCCCCTTCCTGCTCCCTGACCCGCTGCCACCCGCTCCCCGCCACACGCACGCAGATCCTGGTGGCGCAGAAGGTGGCAGCCGGCGTGTACAAGGGCGTGACCACCTCCGAGCTGGACGACCTGGCAGCCGAGACAGCTGCTGCCCTCACCTCCACCCACCCTGACTACGCAACCGTGAGTGCATCAAGCGCTGCTATACTGTCATCATCCTGGGCTCTATCTGCTGGTCCATGCAGTGTGTCTACGTGCGTGCATGAGTGAAGGACGCCTTCCCTCACACGTGTTCACCCCTCTCTCTGTGCTTGCGCGCCGCAGCTGGCTGCGCGCATCGCGGTGTCCAACCTGCATAAGAGCACCCACAAGTCCTTCGTGGAGTGGTGAGTGCAGCTGGCTGCTTCAGCGTGTGCCACGTCTTTCCGCGCGCGTGCCTGTGGCCTGGCCTCACCCCTGCTGTGCATGCTGTGCCAAACTGTGTGCACGCGCACACACGCGCAGCGTCAAGCTCATGTACAACCACCGCAACCCCAAGAACGGCCTGCCATCTGCGCTCATTGCGGACGATGTGTACAAGGTCATCATGGAGGTGCGTGTGCGCAACACTGCGCCTGAGCTGTCAAGCGCGCGCCTTTGACCTTGACTTGCTGGTGTGCCACGCGTGCCAAGCCTCCCTGCTGCTGCATACACATGCATGTGCGCTTGCCTTCACTGCACGCAGAACGGGGAGCGCCTGGACAGCGAGATTCGCTACGACCGTGACTTTGACTTTGACTTCTTTGGCTTCAAGGTCGGTGCCTGCATGCACCTGCCTGCTCCACGTGCATGCAAACTTTGCAATACTTTGGTGAACACATGCACGTGCACACGCACATGCGCACATGCATGCGGGTACACGCGCACACATGCGTGCATGCACGCACAGTTGCATGCGCATTGCATGCATGGAGGATTACTCAGAACATGAAGAGCACACAGACATGCATGACTTAACACGTGCACACATGCTCATTCAGCACACCCTCATGCAGCAAGCACACTCGCACCTTCACACACACACACGCACGCACGCACGCACGCACACCTCTTCCCACAGACACATGACGTGCTAACGTGTCCCTGTTCACATTTTCGCATGCGCGCAGACCCTGGAGCGCTCCTACCTGCTGCGCATCAACGACCAGGTGGTGGAGCGCCCCCAGCACATGCTGATGCGCGTGTCCGTGGGCATCCACAAGGACAACATTGACGCAGCCATCGCCACCTACCACATGATGAGCGAGCGCTGGTTCACCCACGCCTCACCCACCCTGTTCAACAGGTGCACACGCTGCCAGATCCAGCTGTCCAGGCAGTACATGACAGCCGCAGTGCGAAGTTAAGCTGAGTCCGCTGTGTGCCATTGACAGCGCTCACCACTTAGGTTCTCCTTGCCTTCGAACCAGATTGCTCTCTTAATGCTACACTCGCAGCGGCATGCCCCGCCCCCAGCTGTCCAGCTGCTTCCTGGTGTGCATGAAGGGCGACTCCATCGAGGGCATCTATGACACACTGAAGGAGTGCGCCGCCATCTCCAAGAGCGCAGGTCCGCACACAAGCAGCAGTCGAGTCTGAGTATCTGCCACCTGAAAGGGCAGGCTTCTGCTGCCCTTCAGTCTTCACATTCCAACTTCAGCCTGTGAACCACACTGACTGACGCAGAGCAGCAAGAGCTCAGCTGGCTGCTCACCCTGCTCACTGTGCGTGCGCGCAGGCGGCATCGGTGTGTCTGCACACTGCATCCGCGCCACGGGCAGCTACATCCGCGGCACCAACGGCACCTCTAATGGCATCGTGCCCATGCTGCGCGTCTTCAACGACACCGCCAGGTGCGCAGCGTTGCCCCTCCTGTCTACCCTAAGATGCAGTTCTCCTGCCACCAGAGTGGCCGGCAAATGCTGGACCAGGGAAAGGGGTGCTGCTTCGTGGTACTGTGCACCTGCTTGATGGAACAAGCAGCTGGAGCTGAGCTTGTGGCTTGACCCTGATCTGCCAGTGCTCTGTGAAGAAGAACGTGATGCTGATGTTGCACACTCATCCTCGTCTTTTCTGGCTTATGCAGGTACGTGGACCAGGGCGGCGGCAAGCGCAAGGGTGCCTTTGCCATCTACCTGGAGCCCTGGCACAGCGACATCTTCGAGTGGCTGGACCTGCGCAAGAACCACGGCAAGGTGCGCAGAGAGGGGTGCAACCGTGCTGAGGGGGATGATTATGCTGTTGCTGATGAGCTTGCGTAACTGCATGGGTGTTCTGTACTTCACTCATTGGCTGTGCTGCAAAGGGGGCACACAGTCCCCCCCATGTCTCATTTTTAATCCAGATGACTGACCAATCTCTGACCTCACATTAACACCACAGGAGGAGGCGCGCGCCCGCGACCTGTTCTACGGCCTGTGGATCAACGACCTGTTCATGCGCCGCGTGGAGAACAACGGTGACTGGTCCCTGTTCTGCCCCAACGAGGCGGAGGGCCTGGCTGACTGCTGGGGCGAGGAGTTTGAGCAGCTGTACGAAAAGTGAGTTGAGAGGGAGGCACACGCTTCATGAGAGATCGCTTTCTTTGTTCATACATGTGCTTTTGCTCTTGCTCATGAATGACACAGCAGCATTGCTTGAAGATGAGCTTCGGCAGCAGCTCTGCAGTACCATGAACAGTTTGCTCACTAAGTTCGGCTGACCATGGCACGTGTGTGTGCAGGTACGAGGCCATGGGCCGCGCACGCAGGGTGGTGCGTGCCCAGCAGCTGTGGTTCGCCATCCTGGAGGCCCAGATCGAGACTGGCAACCCCTACATGCTGTACAAGGACAGCTGCAACCGCAAGTCCAACCAGCAGGTGTGTGGGGGCACTGTGGCAGCCACCTTCTGTTTCTAAAAGTAGCACTCAGTGCTGGCTCAGATGTCAGGCAAGCCTGCCTGGGGACACATCTGACAGCTTGCAAGAGAACAAGCTCCCTATGCTCATCCTTTGTTGCTGGTCACACACGTGCAGAACCTGGGCACCATCAAGTGCTCCAACCTGTGCACCGAGATCATTGAGTACACCAGCCCCGAGGAGACTGCTGTGTGCAACCTGGCATCCATCGCGCTGCCCCGCTACGTGCGCGAGCACAACATCGACCCCGCCCGCGAGCCCAAGAAGCTGGTGGGCTCCCTGGACGCGGACAACAGGTGTGTTGTCTTAAGCGCGTTCATGCGCAGCTTAAATGCACATTTGACACGTCTTTTCAAGTACACTTCAGACTAGGCTTTCCATACTGACAAGTAGCTCACAACTCTCCGTGTCAGGGCAGCAGGATGTGTGCCTCTGCACATGGCCCACTGCCCACCTCCAGCCCTCACTCAGCACCTGACCCCCCCTCCCCCCCTTCGCTCCCACCACCATACAGGTACTTTGACTTCAACAAGCTGGCGGAGGTGACCGCGGCCGTGACGCGCAACCTGAACCAGATCATCGACATCAACTACTACCCCGTGGAGGCTGCGCGCCGCTCCAACCTGCGCCACCGCCCCATCGGCATCGGTTGCCAGGGCCTGGCGGACGCATTCATCCTGCTGGGCATGCCCTTCGACAGCCCAGAGGTGTGCCGGTAGCACTGCCCCTGCTCTGCTCTGTGTATTGTTCTGGTTGCTGTCTGTGCTGCCTAGCTGTTTGCGTTAAGACTAAGGAGCACACTCTACATCACACGAGTCAGACATGAACTGAGCTCCTTGCCCCACCCCCCCTCCTCTCATCCCACGCAGGCCCAGCAGCTGAACCGCGAGATCTTTGAGTGCATCTATTACGCAGCGCTGAAGCAGAGCATGGAGCTGGCCAAGGTGCACGGCCCCTACGAGACCTACCAGGGCAGCCCCATGAGCAAGGGCATCCTGCAGCAGGACATGTGGGGCGTGAAGAACCCCGACAGCAGGTGCGGCAGGCTGGGAGGTACAACCTGTCCTGCATATCACTGCCTGAATTGCAGTACTAAAGAGGGAGGAACCAGAGCTGTGCACCTGAGCTTGCACTGCACAAGCATGCACACCACGGTCACGAGAACTGCGCTTGCTGAAGAAACACTGGCCACCCCAGGCCCTCAACCATGAGTCCATCCAGTTCATTCCTCATCCCCCCTTCCTTCCAACCACACCTGCTTCTTCACAGGTGGGACTGGGACACCCTGCGCGCTGACATCGCCAAGTACGGCGTGCGCAACTCGCTGCTGCTGGCGCCCATGCCCACCGCCTCCACCAGCCAGATCCTGGGCAACAACGAGTGCTTTGAGGTACATATTGCATGCTCTTTCTTGTTTGTATTTGACTGGCAATAAGTTGCAATTGCCAGGGTATTGTGTCGTTCCTCATTTTCTTTCCCTTGCCACGACTGTGCACTCTTTCTTGGCCCTAGCCTGCTGCTTCCACTGCTCCTGCTTGCACTCACAAACAAGACACCTTTTTAAACTGCCCTGTGCAGCCCTACACCTCCAACATCTACGTGCGCCGTGTGCTGTCCGGCGAGTTCACGGTCGTCAACCAGCACCTCCTGCACGACCTGAACCGCCTGGGCCTGTGGAACCCCGCCATCAAGAATGAGCTGGTGAGTGGGGCGCAAACTCCCATGAATTGTTGCAGTACTCAGTTGCTGCAACAAGGGCTGAGACACGACATGCCTTCCCTGCCAAAAATGCTTACAGCTACCCTGCAACATCTCTATTACAAACAGGTGGCCGCCAACGGCAGCGTCCAGGAGCTGGACATCCCCGACAACCTCAAGCTCCTGTACCGCACCGTGTGGGAGATCAAGCAGCGCTCCCTGGTGGACATGGCAGCAGACCGTGGAGCCTACATTGACCAGAGCCAGAGCTTCAACGTGTTCATGCCAGACCCCAACTTCGGCAAGCTCACCTCCCTGCACTTCTACGCGTGGAAGAAGGGCCTCAAGACCGGCATGTATTACCTGCGCACCAGGTGGGTGGCCTTGGCATGCAGTGCATGCTGCCAAGCATTGAGTTGCAGGCTGCGCCAGCATTGAGCAGTGATGTGCATGTGCAGGGGCATCAAGAGGAGCAAAGCTGATTGTGTTGGCAAGGTTCCTGAATGGTGCTACCTGATCATGGGGAGGGGAAGCTCATTGTCTCTGCAATCACTGCATGGCTTCCACATACACAGGGCTGCTGCAGATGCCATCAAGTTCACTGTGGACCAGAAGGCCATCGAGAAGAAAAAGGTGGAGAAGCTGCACGGCAGCGGCAGCAGCAGCGTGCACAGCAGCGGTGGCTCCCTCACCAAGTCTGCTGGCCAAGGTGAGGACCGGGTGTTTGCTTCGTGTCTGCTGCCCGCACCTGCAAGTTATTTGATGGTCAAGCCAGCCTCCCAGTTGAAGCACTTTGTAACCCTGGTCTACCCCACCCACACTCTTCACATTCTTCATTCCAGCAGAATATCAAGCTCACGCTGTGTTTCTCTCCACCCACAGAGACCATCCGCACCCCCACCAGCAACGTGAAGTCAGTGGGCGGCGACCGCGTGCCCAACCAGCAGCAGCAACAGAACGGGAACCACAAGCCAGCTCAGCCCAGCACCGCCGAGAAGTCAGCAGCATTCGACGCAGAGTTCGCAAACGAGCAGAGAATGGCCGCTAAGATGGCCTGCTCGCTCCAAAACAAGGAGGAGTGCCTGATGTGCGGCTCATAGGCGCGTGCACACCCGGCTTGCTGAGCAGCCTGCGCCTAGCACTGTCAGGCCTGTGGCTGCAGTGTGTGGGGAGCTGCATGGCCAGCATGTGTACGATCTTAGCTGCTGTGTAGGGGTTGGTTTCTCGTAGGGCTGGGGTGAACGCGCAGGGTTCAGCTTGGGCAGGCACTAATGCCTAGTTGTAGTGTAAGGGCAGGCTTTCCCGCTCCCGCTGGATGGGTGTCGGGTGTGAGCAATCACATGAGCTTTTGCTTGAAGCTGCAGGAGCTGTGAATAAGTGTGACTAACTATCTGACGCTTTATAGGTGATGTGTCGCAGCAGACAGACCGCAGGAGACCGACTGGTGCTTTTCTTCTTTAGACATATTCATTCCTTTTTGCAGGCTTGCCTGCCTAGGACTTGCAAACATCGCAGGGCTGTGCATGTGTGTATGTACCATCAATCTCTTTTGTTGCATGCAGGATGGCTCTGCTTCGGATCGCGGCCAGTTTCACTTACTGTGTTAATCTTGGTGGCGCATGTGCTCACCCTTCTTTCTGTTGAGGCTTTGCTGCCTCTGCCTTTTTGGTTTTGTCACTGGTTTCATGTAACGACACCTCAACTGTGCCCGCTCTCGAGTAAATCAGTCAATGTCAGCCAAAGGGATCATGATTACAAAGTGGCTGGACTCAATCAAAATCATCAGACCAGATGGTGTATGGCGCCGCCGAACATGCACAAGCCCAGAAAGAAAGCCAGGCAAAACGGTGCACTCTCGCTCGACTTGGCAGCACTTTCACTGCAAGGGGCGTTTCAGACTGTGCCCCTGACAGCATGAAGCACAGAAAAGGAATGAGATTATTCAGCACGATGCAAAAGTGAAGCTTGTTGCACATACTCACTTGCAGTCGATCAGGCGGTGAGCATTCACCAGTTATTGTACACTTCACTGTCATTGTCATGTCAAGTTGTGAGGCGTGCAGCAGGCAAGCAGCAAAGCCCTGAGGTGCCACCACCTCCGCAACTCGCCAAAAAGCCAGTCAGTCAATCACTCACATTTGATCACATGCTTGTGTCCCCCCTCCCTGCACAGTGCTTCCATAGCAGTACAGTACAGTGCAGCTGGCCGCTACTGGGACCCGCCCAGGCTTATGCTGTCCTCCGGCACATCCTCGATACTCTCATCAGGGGGAGGAGCCCCCCTGCTGCCTCGTGGCTGCATCGCGCCTGCGGGAGGCGGTACACTGGGGGGAGGGGGGGCTGGCTGCCGCTGCTGCTGCTGTGGCTGCTGGGAGGCTTGCGAGAGTGGGGGACGGCCAGCCTCGTCATTCAGAGGCCCTTGGTGCTGCTGCGAGCCTTGTATGCTTTGCTGGGAGGGCTGTCCCCCTCTCATGGATATACTGGAGGAGCGAGACATGTGGGAACCCTCCTCTGCTCCCTCAGGGATGAGCGAGAGCGATGAGTGCTGGGGCAGTGAGGAGCCGCCCAGGTCAGGCTGCTGCTGCTGCTGTGGCGGCAGCTGTGGCTGTGCTGGAGGTGCGCCCACGGGCAGTGGGTGTGTGGTATATCCGTACACTTTGCCTGCGACGTGCGCGCGCAGTGAGGAACATTGGAGCTTGGCAGTGTGAATGTGTGCTCCTGCCGCGGAGGAGCAGTGGGGGCGCACAGCCTGAGCGGAGACAAGTGGCGCCTGTGCATTGAGACTTGTTATTGCCAAGTCCTTAACCATCTTGAGTCAATCCGCACCAAACACAAACCTTGCGGGTCTAGCGCGCCCCAGATGGGCTTCTGTTTTGGGGGAGGCGGTTGCTCTTTGGGAATCGGTGCCACCCTGAACTGGAAGATTGCCCAGTCATGACCCCCCGCACTGCATACCTGCAGGAACGCAAGGGTGGGTGAGCAGCAGTGTGAACTTGCGCCTGTTACACTTCCAGTTGGCCCTGCACAAGTGCACAGCACCCCTCAGATTGCAAACCATGGGAGGCATGAGTGCTGTGAGAGCAGCCAAGAGGGGAGAAGGGAGGGGGCCTTTCATTGCTCCTTAAAAGTCAGTTGGAGTGTCTCAATTCTTCTTCTTATTATTTTTCTTACCAAGCTGTCGTCCCTGTTGAACCGCACGCCCATCACATGGGAGCAGTGGCCTCTGTACGCGCGGTGAGGCGCGTCATCCACCACCACGGGGTGGTTGAACAGCTTGACCATGCCGCCATCATCCGCAGTGGCAAGGTACTGTGCACAGAAGAGGGGTGTGAGCAGCGTGAGCGTCGGCAGGGCAGCAAAGAAGCATGCAGGCTTGACTCAATCGTCGTATGAACAAAATCTCAAATGTGGAGCAGATGTACTAGGCCCTTTCCTGGGCTTGTGCTGTCTTCACGCTCATCTTGCTGGTATCGTTGACTTAAAACCATACCAGCGAGTAGATTCAAACATGCAGGCGCACCTTGTGGCTGTTGGAGCGGTCCACGCTGTTGATGTCTGTGCCATCGCTATCAGGCGGCCAGATGCCCATGACAGGGAAGCCCAGGAGGCATGTGTAAGTGGCCCACTCCGTGTCTCGCTGGTTCAGCGTGATCTGTGTGGCCAGGCAGAGACAGTAGCAGCGGTTGCGGGCGCAGCAATGCACAACAGTCAGGTGAGCCTCGAAGCAGGTGCTCATGGGGTACAAACTTACCCTCTCACACGCGTTGGTACAAGCCACACTGGCTTGCTGCTTGAATGCCCATGCATGTGTTGTTCTGCCTTTCCTCTTTGCCATGCGCATGCTGGCCCTGACCCTTGACCCACCCTTGCCTCTCCTTCCACCCACCTGCTTCCCAGTGCGTGCATTCCAGTACAGTAACTCCAGGTCCGCAGAGTGACTCATGATGATGGAGGAGTCCACAGACCAGTCCACGCCCCTCACTGTGGCACTGTGGCCGGTGCACCGTGCTATCCGCTGATACTCCTTGTCCACACTGCGAGCAAGTAGGGTGTTCGTGTGTGCAAGTGCTTGTGAGTGTGCGTGCATGAGCGTGCGCATGTGTTTGTGATTGTAGACTGTCTGAGCATGCATGCGCAAACATTAGCCATGCATGTTAGTGCTCAAAGGTACTCACTTGTAGATGTCGATCCACGTGTCGTAGGTGCTGGCAGCAAGGAAGTGGTTGTTGGGGGAGTACATGAGGTCCGAGACGCCCTGCACACTGTCCTTGCACGCGTGCACTGGGCAGAGATTGTTGCCCTCGTCAAGGATCTGTGGGAAATGAAGGTCCAAAAAGTGGCTAAGTGTGTGCACATCTGAATGATTTGCGCTTATGCAAACGTTTCACAGAGCTTGGAAGATGAATGCAAGTAAGTACACACTGCAGCAACGCAAGCATGAATGCAGGTGTCCTCTGGCTTACTGCCAGTCACCTCACTACTCACCCTGATGTTGCCCTTGGCACCGCCCACAGCCAAGTGATACGTCTTGGTTGAGGGTACCGGCTTGGAGCTGAACGCAGCAGTGCGCGGGGGGAAGCCCACGCCTGTGAGGCGCACCAGCTGGCGCTCATTGGCGTCCCAGATGTGCACGTGGCCACTGCATGTGTGTGTGTGTGT
>QFBH01000307.1:22334-32757 GCA_004335885.1 Dunaliella sp. M2 | reverse complement strand
TCCGTGAGCTGGCACTACTGAAGTTGCTCATGTGCAGATAACGTGAATGTTCGTGGCGGCAGGGCAGGGATCAGCTAGGAGAGGGCTTGGAGGCCGATGGCCGCATGTGCATGTGCGCCCTCACCCTCACACGCATGCTGATGTGTGCACATGCAGGAGTTCTGCACCTTCGACGGCATCTGGCGGGGCCCTCCCCGCATCCATGCCGAGTACTTTGTGTCGTCCTACTTCTGGGACAAAGCCATGGAGACGGGCATCATCACAGACCCCACTGCTGTCACGTGGTTGGCCACGCCCAATGTAAGTTCTTGATGGCTTTGTGCTGCAGGGAGTTCCTTGAGTGGTTTCAGAGGCTCCAGCGACAGAGTAAGAGGCAGCAAACACTGGAGTGATGCTCTCAGCCACAAACTGCAGGCTACTGCCAGACATACACGCACCCACACACACACACTCTCTCACTCATGCGAATGCAGGACTTTGCTGCCCAGGCCACCAGGATCTGCAACCAGCCAAGCCTGGCAGACCTGCAGAAAGCTTACCCAGGTGATTCAATGCTTCCAAAAAAATGCCTGCCTGCTCTCACAGAGTGAGGAGCAATTATCTGTCCGGGAAGCACCATGTATGATGCTCGAAGAAGCCACCGGACAGCACACAAGCCATGCCAACCACTGTGCAGCCAAATAACATGCGTGCCGTGCCGCTCATGTGCATGGCATGCACGCAGGTCTGAAGCCCGAGACTGCGCCCTTCATGTGCTTGGATCTGACATTCAACTATCAGCTGCTTGTGAACGGCTTCAAGCTAGAAACCGACCGGATGCTGCAGCTGGTAAGCAGAGCAGGAGCTCCCCCTCCACATTGTGTCCTGCTCTCACTTTTGCTTTTCTTGTATCTGGGCAGGATTGCTGGCTTTCTTCAATAAGACTTTTGACGTAATGCCATGGAATCCTCACCACCCTGCTCACTCTCTGCTCCTCCCACCCTGCAGGTGAAGCAAATCAAGTATAATGGACAGTCGATCGAGGCGAGCTGGGCGCTGGGTGCTGCCGTGCACGGCCTGTCCTCGTAGGAGCGGGCTACCTGATTGCAGCATATCAATGTAATGGCCCCTGCCATAGAGCTGTCTCGCATCACTGCATCCTGGAGATTCTGGTATTACTATTCTCAGGACCCTCGCAAGAAACACCTTGCAAGAGACACCTTGCCCCCCCATCCTCCTGGTTGACCTTTCTCTTTTTGCCCGTTGGTTTCCTTCCTCTGTGGCTCGCCTTGCTCTCCTTGGACCTGCCTGGAATCAGGCTCCTTTTCATGTTTCGGACTTGCATGCATATCCTTTGGGTGTGCCTCTATTGATGTGAATCTGGTTCCCAAAGTTCAGATGTATAACCGTTTAACCGTGTACATAACAAAGTTCAGATGTATGGGTGATGATGTGTTGCACAGTGCGTCTGCACTTGTACTTGCTTGCACTGTGGTGCTGTGCAAGTTTGGTGGCAATGTGCACACACTTGCACACACACACACAACACACGCGTGAATGTACTTGCGTGTGCATGCGTGCTTGCCTACATGCGCACACACACGCACGCACGCACACACACACACATGCACGCACGCACACATGCAGCTTGTGTGTACGCGCATGCGAACACGCGCTCCCACAGCACGCCTGCCCTTCCTCCAGCAGCAACCAGTTGTAAATTTAACAATGTGAGAGTTTGCACACGCAGAAATCGGGTGAACCACCTTTTTGTTGGGGCTGCCCAAACGCAGCAGGCCGCACACAGTGGCTCTCTTGAAATTAATCCAGGGCTTAGGGAGGTGCCAGCCCATCAGCCAAGATGGGTGAGTAGTGGCTGGCTGTCTGTGCCATTGTCCTGCTCCATGACTTGGCGGCTTCCGCCTCGCCCCAGGCTTCCCCCGCTCACGCACACACCCTGCCTCCTTGCTCACACACACGCAGGTATTTCTAGGGATTCCGAGCACAAGAGGCGGCTGACGGGTGGCCGCAAGAACCCATGGCGCAAGAAGAAGAAGTGAGCAGTTTTGGCTGTGGCAGCACGCACAACAGCAGCAGCAGCAGCTACAGATCCCACCCAGCCATCAGCTACACCATCAGCCTGAGCCTGCAGCAGTGTGTGCAAGGGAGAGCAGTGGACCTGTGCTGCAGCCAGACACCCCCATGCACACTTGCATACCCTCCTGCCCACGCCCAACCTCTCCCCCACCCCAAACACTCTCAGGTTCGAGATGGGCCGCCAGTCCTCGAACACCAAGCTGTCCTCCAACGTGGCGGTGCGCAAGCTGCGTGTGCGTGGAGGCAACTTTAAGTTCAGGGCGCTGCGCCTGGACTCCGGCAACTTTGCCTGGCCCACTGAGGTGAGGGCTGCCTGTGGGCACCTGCTGAGACTGTGCCCTGTCCATCTGTGCGGAGGCAGGGGCCATGCATGGAGGGAAACGAGCGCACAGGCAGACACCAACTAACCCACTGCCCCCCCCTCTTCCCCATCGCAGTCCATGGCACGCAAGACCCGCATCCTGGACGTGGTGTACAACGCGTCCAACAACGAGTTGGTGCGTACGCAGACGCTGGTGAAGAACGCCATCGTGCAGGTCGACGCCACGCCCTTCAAGGCCTGGTACCAGCAGCACTACGGCTACGAGCTGGGCCTGAAGGGTGTGAAGGAGGAGCAGCCAGCCAAGAAGCTGGAGGAGCTGAAGGTGTGCGTGCGCGCGCGTGTGTGTGTGTGTGTGTGTGTGGGAGCATGTGCAGGCAGCGGCATGCGCGTGTGTTGGCTCGTGGTGCATGCGCGGAAGTGTTTGCTTCTTTTGGCGCGCAGTCTGCCTATTATGAATGCCTTTTTTTTATGTGCGCTACTGCCGCGTAGACCTTTAGCTCACTTTCTTAGCTGGGAAAGTGCGGATGGCAGGCTTGTTTAAGTGTGGAAGGGTGCTTTGAGCTTCTTTGTGCAAATGTGTCGTGCACTGGGGAAACAAACAGGACAGGAGGCTTTGTGGGACGTGCATTGGCTTTCATTAAGATGTTATGTGGTTCCTTTTGCAGAGCTGACAGCAAGGGATGAATTTATGAGCAGTCAATGAGGTCTGGGTTACAGTTGCTTTCTCTTCGATGCAATCATTTTTAGGGTGGTACGTAGAGCAAGGTTCATCGTGGAGTGTTTTGCAATGTTGACATGATTGCGAGTCTTGCTCCAGTGACGCCCTCAACTGAGTGTCTCTCTGCATTACTCCCAACTTGCTCCTTCCCAACGCACGCAGGCTTCCAACCACGTGAAGCGCAAGCTGAAGCAGCGCCTGCAGCAGCGCAAGATTGACCCCCTGGTTGCTGAGCAGTTCACCACTGGCCGCCTGTACGCATGCATCTCCTCCCGCCCTGGACAATGCGGCCGCTGCGACGGCTACATCTTGGAAGGTGGGTGCTCGCTTTCTTTTGCACACCTGAATCGCACACAGTCTATTGTCTTACTGTCATTACGGCATGGCATGTCATGGTTGCAAGATGATTCAGATCATTTAGGAAGCAGTGACGAAAGTGGAAAAGTGAGAACATGCTTGCATGTTGAGAACAGGCTGCATAATGCTGCATAATCTCATGGGCCAAGTTACTTGAGAGGCTGTGCTCAGCATGCCTGATTGGCTGTTTGATTTGCCAAGTGCCTGTTGGACAAAGCACCGGTGGCCAGGCATGGCCATTACAGCAATGGTTTTCCCTGTGTGCGTCATGGATTGTTGGCACAGTGCCGACTGTCGCATGTCTTGTCCTCGCGTGCTGCTGCAGGCAAGGAGCTGGAGTTCTACGCCAAGCAGATGCAGAAGAAGAAGCAGAAGTCTGCTGGCCAGAAGTAAGCTTAGTTGTTTGTACAGAACGCTGCCTGGGCTCAAAGCATGCATGTGTGAAGCAAGCACCCCATTCCGGACTGATTTATTTGTCAGCTGCTTGCTTCCACATGTTTCTAACACCCCCTGTGTGCTGCTGGCACTGGGCCTGTCTGCCACGAACGTTAACCATACTCTCCCCCAAGGAAAAGTGTAAGGGTGTGCGGGCTGAGTGTTGTTGACGCATCGCAACTGAGGTCGTCCATATGACTGCTGTTTGGGTAGTCAATTACTCTGTTAATCAGTAACACTCGCCATTCAGACAAATTGATTGCTAGGCACTGGAAAACATTATCTCATGAAAAAGAAGAGTTTAGCAGGTTGAAGAGTGCTTGCAGTGGAGATCCAAAGGCTTCAAGTTGTGTTCAGTGAATTGACTTGCCAAAGCAACAGAGGTTACAGAGGTTACAAGATAAGGCCTTCACTGAAGGCTTCAGTCCTCGTGCGCATGCTAGCAAGCACTGTGTGGTATTGTTCAATTAATTCCAATGTTGAACTTGCAAGCAGTATTAGGCTCCTGCACAAGGGGACAGGTGAACAGTGTGCACCAAACACAGCCACGAAAGACTTGGCGCAGTGCACTCTAAAGACTCAGGAGGATTACCTGGAAGGGGTTGGTGAGAAATGGACACGAATGGAAGCTTTCTGAGCTGTGGCAGCTTTGTTGACGGAGACTGATTCATTCATTCTGCAAACAGATTTGGTCCTCTGGTTGATAGTGTGCACTAAAACGTCTCGAAGTACTTTGGGAAGTTCTCTGCCTAACTGTATCTGACTGTAACTGGCTAGCCATATCCATATTTCAAGCACAGTGTTGGGCTGTGGGCCCGAAGGAAAGATGTCACAGGATTCCAGAAATGAAATGAAATGAAATGAAATGTGTTCTTAGAGAGAAATTGCTGACCTGCTAACCTGAAACACGTTCTAGGAGGACTGTCCAATGAGGTGTCCAGCAGCAGGAAGGAAATGAAAGAGAAGCTGCTTTCCTTCGAAAGCAGCACCATCTCGCTTACACAGAGAATGAGGCACGGTGAGCATGTGTGGGTGAAGCCAGATAATTGCTTGAGCCTAGTTATAACAATAACTTGACATGCACAACAAGGTTCCTTCAAAATGCAGTTTGGCATGGGCGGTATGTTCGGGCGCGCGCCCTTGCAGCCCAGGTCCCGCGCTCAGTGCAGGTCCGCCCAAGATGGCGCGGCTTTGAAGACCTCTGCGCCTTTGCATCCTGCACGGATGGTGAGCTGTTGGGCACTGTGGGCGGAATGAATGATTATGTGCCTTGGTGTGCATGGGTGTGAGTGTGTGCGTGCATGCTTGCATGCACATTCATGCACACTAAGGGTCTTGGACTACGTGCATGAGGGTCCTTTTGGTGCACCTGTGCAACTGTGTGCTTGGATGGGTGCGCAAACATGCGTGCTTGAACACCTGCACACCTTTGGGTTTTCTATTTAAAGCAGAGCAGCGCACGTGCATGTGTGTTTGCGCATGCCTTCTCCTACACACGCATTCATGATTATGCAGCCTTTTCCATCACACAATCACACAAATGCAGGCTGGCATTGTGGTGGCATCCGCAGTTGGCGGTGCAGCCATCCACACCTTTGAGGACAACCTGTGGACTCAACACCAGAAGCACTACGGCGCAAAGTGTGCCACAGCTGCCACGAATGAGTTGCGCTTGTCAAGCCTGGAGAAAGTGTCTAAAAAGCTCGCAGCAGTGGTCGAGAAGCAGGGGGAAGCGCACAGTGCAGCAATTGAGAAGCTGATGGAGACGATTCGCAACAACCATGTGGCCATGCTTGAGAAGTTTGACAGCCTTCAGGTTGACATGGTGCGTGCATTCCACAGCTACTGGAGAGACCCTTACCTGTGTTCTTAGGGTTGATTGAGGCTTCGTATTCTTGCACAGTGCACAGCGCAACAGCGGGCTGGAGCTCGCAGCTAGTTTGTTCATTGGTCACTGATGGGCAGGCAGGCACGGTGCCTGACCCTCCTGCTCCAGGCGAGCACACTGAGCTCATGCGCTTGCATTTGTGGGCCTCTTGCGCCTCCCAACCTTGTGAAGTTGCGGACTCTTGCACACAGTTAACTTCGCTGAGGCCTCTCTTCTGCTACTACATGCGCAGGCCCGACTGCAGCCCGACGCCTCGACGGGTTCACAAAAGGAGGAGGCCACAGAGAAGGGGGCCAGCCCTGCCTCACCAGGTGAAAGGAAAAGCTGCATACTCTGACTTCCCTTCCAAAAAGAGGAACACGGGCTCTGCAAGATGCTGAAAGGAGCTAGTCCTGTGTCCAATGTGCCAAATGCTGATGGTCGTTTTTCACAGTGTCTCCTGCGTGATCAGCACCTCTCTTGATTGCATGACACTGTTAACAGTGGCAAACAACCATTTTCTTTCGCCACGTGCCATTCGGCCCCAGGAGTCAAGCGTTGAGCGGCAGACAGGCTTTGTCCCTGGGTTCCCTTACCCACTCCAATTGGGCCCTGGTAATTTCATGGATGCTGAACTGCCGCGCCTGCGTCCGCTGCTGCTGCTTATGGAAGCTTTCTGCTCTCATGCAGATTTGTTCATAAACACTGATGCTCATCCATCTGCAAACAGACCTTGGTCTCTGGTTCCTCATGAGAAATTGGTTGACCAGTCAGGAATTGTGTTTGGGTTTAGTGCTCACAGCTGGGCGTTTTGAATTTTCCTCGCAATGCTGTTCTGAACCAGCAGGGTCAATCAATCAGTAAATCAACCAACCAACCAATTAACCAACCAACCAACCAACCAACCAACCAACCAACCAATCAATCAATCAATCAATCAATCAATCAGTCAGTCAGTCAGTCAGTCAGTCTCTACAGTTAATGACTGCACCTCATGTCAGATTGGCGCAAAAAGCTGCAATAAGGGGTTCAGAGCTCAAGATGAACTGAACCTATTAGGTCCAAGTCAGTGCCTTGCAAATTACAAGTACAAAGGGGTTCACCTGTGGGGCTGTGGATCACGGAACGATCAAGACAAAAAGGTTCCAATCTTCAACGATCAACGTTATCGTTGCGCAACTCGATACAACCTCACATCCCAGGGATTGATCAACACTACAACAGGACGCCAGCTGATGCTGTTTCTCATGCTTATTGCCAGCCACCAATAACAACAGAGACTCCAGAGGATGCTAGGTGTCCAGCAGTGTTCCGCCTGACACCCAATAACAGGTCATCACACAAAAAGGCTATCATTATTCCTGGGATGCTAGAGAGAGAAAGCCGGACAGACAGGAGTCCACGCACATAATAGATGGTGCCTGCTGGCAACCTGTCAGGAGTGCTCCGCTGGGCACAAAACCAGGGGCAAAGTGTGGAAAAAAGGCGCTTGAAGCGCGCCAGACATTCTTCACTCACTCAGATAAAGGCAGGGAAACCGTGAGGACACACTGATAAAAGCCGTGATGAATAGCAAAGACTGAGAACGGTCAGCAGCATGGTTTGAAGAGCTCCTAAGAAATCATGCAGCACACAATAAGCCTGATAAGGTATGCAGCAAGCCAGACTGGGTTCATCAGAGATTGAAGATAAGACAGCAAGAAGGTGGTCTTTATTCCTAGGGCAGAGCGCAGCAGCTGCTGCTCGTCTCAAGCAATGCACTGCTTGTGCTTAGCATTTGCAGCATCTGCGATGGGATCCACTATGCGGAACCACAGGGGGGGGCATAAGACGGCGAGGAAGCAGGTGACAATGAATGGGCAACGTGTGTGAAGGAGTGGTGCAGGCTCTGGGCCGGGCTTCTGCGCTCGTGCTGGTGACGATGCAGACCCGGTGCTGGCACTGTCATGTGCAGCAGCTGGCCAGACCACACCCAGGTCTCCGTAGGGTTTGGCAGGAAACATGTGGTGATCGGAGTGGAATAATATCTGAGAAGCAGCAAGCGTGGAAGGAATGGCTTTGTTGAGAATGCCTGCTTGTGTGACTAAACCTTCTCCCCCCGTGAGCTCAAAGCAGCAGGCGCTACCTCCCATGCTAGCACACCTTCTCACATTGGCACGTGCCTTTCAAGCATGCTTGCACATGTGTGGGCGCAGACACTCATGCAGTATGAATGTGCGCTGGCACGAGCACTCCCACCTTGTAAGTCATGAGTGCCTCCAAGTAGAATGCAGTGTTGAAGCTGCAGTATTGCGTGACAGGCTCGTAGCGTCCGTCAGCCTGTGCGCAAGCAAGCATGAGCACTTGATCCCTTACACATGCACACACGCACGCGCACACGTGTGTCCTGTTTACACTCAGCATGTTTGGCACATGCATTTGAACAAAGGGTATACACCAAACTTACCATCTTTGATCGCTTGAGCCCATAGTGGAGACCGTAGTCAAAGAGGCAGAGCAATGACTGGGAGAGGAAGGCTGTTCCAAGGTGCAGCATCCCCGCAGCAGCCCCAAACCATGCAAACACACCTGCATGAGGCAAGGCAGCCAGAGGGGAAGGGTGGCTACAAGCCAAGGGCTTTTTCTTGCTCCATAGCAGTCGTCTAAATAAAAACATGGTAAAGAAATGGCAGTGAGCTGCACGGGTTGACAGGCCTGCTCTAGCCCTTTCTCTGTATCCTTGCCTGCTGCAATGCCGGTTTGCGCTGCCACAGCTGCAAGCAGCTTGACGGGCACATGCAAGTGCCACGGCCCCCCCTTCACACTGAGCTTTGGCTTTTCCTGCTGCAGGGGCTGATCCTGCAGCTCCTGCTCTGCCTGCTGCTGCTCGCCCAGCTCCCGTTGCTTCTTCGTCCACTGCTTCACGTTGTCCTGCACCTCATCGTTCCAGGCCACCGCCCAGTTTCCCAGGATGTACCTGAAAGAGCGTGTGTGATGTGATCAAACTGGAGCAAACTCTTGTCATTCAGCTCCCATGCCCAGCAGCCTCTCTTGAGCGCCTCCAGAGTGTGGACCAAGCTGCCAGGGACACTGATCTCAGCACAGATGTGCTGGCCAGGTGCGAACAACAGGCAGGCATAGGAACAGAGCTGTGCCAAACACGTGAGCCCCCCACCTCGGCAAGAAGCTGTAATAGCTCTCCCCTTTTGCTGCAGTGGAGTGGTCCAGCTCGCTGATGCCAACCATGCGGTGATGGTGGTAATGAGCCCTGCACTTGTGCGTGTGCACAAAGCAGGCATCTTAAAAAAGAGTTCAACTGATGGGCACAAGGATTGCACATGACCAGCAGGTAAAACTGCTTCTTCACATGCTCTAATTTCAGCAAGCACAGTCATGGCTGGGCAGATCAGTAAAGGACGTTTGTGCAGCAGACACTATCATGCAAGTGCACGTGCATACATATGCATATACACACACACGCAAGCACACACGCATGCACCACACCTGCTGTACCTACCTGCTGTACGACCAGTAGCCGGTGTTCATTAAGAACAGATCTGCGATTATGCGCTGTGGTAGGCTCCTGAAGTGTCACCAACGTCCATACGCAAGTAAGAACTGTGGCACAAAGGCTTGCCTTGCCTAGCATGTCTGCTGCTGCGCACTCAAGGTCTGTATGCGCCTTAGTACTTTAGGTCAGGGAGCGATTTGAGAAACGTTAGCAAGTCTGCAACACCTAAGCAGCCCAAATGATGAGTGCCATCAAGTCTAGCCTTCAACTTGCCTGCTGTGTCCCAACTCATGCACTGCGCCCATGCACAGCGTTGAGGATACGCCTGTAGAAGCCAGCAGCACAGGGAACAGCCAGGCAGGGGGAGCAGCTGCAGCGCTGGGCCCAAATGCAGAGGCTGCTGCTGTGTAGGCTGCCAGAACGGCGCCAAAGTGCAGGAGCACAGTTGCCAAGGGGAGAAGGCGCGATAGGAATTGGGGCACCGAGTTGGGCTGCAGGCGTCTGGCAGGCTGTGCGTGAGTGTGCGAGTGTGAGAGTGTCAGCATGGTGGTGTGTACTTGTTGTTTTTTGGGGGGTTCTTTGCGACATTTCAATGGCTGTAAGATAGCTTGACTTCTGGCACACTTTCTTTTCCTCTTCTGTGTACATTGCGGGCTTGTGACAGTGACACAGCATGATGAGGGGAGGGGGGAGTGAGCAAAGATGGTGACTTCGGTTTGAAGGCTGAGCATGATGGGCTGGATGAAGACTAGCATGTAGCACACACCTTTGTGTTGAAAAATTACCTTACCTCATGCGTGCAAATAGGTAAGATCTGACTCCAGAGGCATAACCATGATCAGACAAGCTTCACCAATCACTGGCGAATGGCTGGAGGTGCCTAAGGGGGGGGGGAGCAGCACGCAAAATGCCAAGGGCGTGGCCTTTGCCACTGACCTTGATACCAGGAAGGTTGTTCATGGGCCCCCGTGCGACGTCAATCAGTGGTATCAGTCCAAACACCAGTGCTGGAAGCGCGACCAGGAAAGGAGAGGCTGCAGCCTGGAATCAAGCAGGATGAGCAAGGTTTGGCATGTTGTGATGTCGAGTTGGGCATGAAAGTGCCCCAGAGCTCTGCATTGCAGCTGCAAAGCCTCTTGACAGTGGAAGATCAGGCCA
>QFBH01000301.1:20358-32376 GCA_004335885.1 Dunaliella sp. M2 | reverse complement strand
CATGCATGCATGCACATGCACGCACGCACGCACACACGCATGTATGCGCGTGCGCGCGCGCGCGCGCGCACACACACACACACACACACACACACACACAACATGGCACAACCCTCGCTATTTTCGCAGGCTCCCACTGCCCTCCTCCCTCCTGGTCGACAGCATGCCAGGCTGCTGGCCCCCCCTTCTGCAGTCATGCAAGCGGAGACTGCCAGTGGGGAAGGGCCTGGGTCTGACAATGGCGGCAGCACCTCTGACAGCAGCGCGCAGGCAGCTGCAGCAGCTCCAGCAGCAGCACGTGGAGCACCAAGGGTCCCCACGCACTGGGAGGAACAGATGCGCAGGGCGCCCATGGGGAAGCGCAGGGTGCTGCAGAGGTGAGTGTGAGTTGGCAGCCTGTGGGGCAGGGCAGGGCGTAGCTTGTGTACAGTGTGGTCCCGAGCTAGAGGGGAAAGGTGCCTGAATTCTTCGATGGGGTACCTCAGCTGCCTGCACAAATCCAAACCAAAAGGGATTTTAAGACGCAGATGCAGAGGCCTTACGTTATGAATGAATCAAAGTTTGCCATTTGCTGGACTGCAGGTACTGCAACGTGCTGGAGGTGATCAACGCGCTGGAGCCCCACATGATGTCCCTCACTAGTGAACAGCTGTGCGCCAAGACTGGTGCGTGATCACTGGGTGCTGTTACGTGGGTAAAAGCTGGGGTTGGTAGCTTGAGAGATGGATTTGCAAAACAAAAACTGATCCCCCTCATCATGGAACCATCCTGCGCCTGATCCATCTCTGTCGTCAAGAAGACTTTGAGCTCTCCAGCCGCGCATGTTCCAAAAGCGCTGTGCTCAAATGCTCCTGTGCTCGATTGGGGATTCATGCATGCAGGCGAGTTCAAGGCACGCTTGGCAGAGGGTGCCTCTCTGGACTCTCTGCTGCCAGAGGCGTTTGCATGCGTGCGTGAGGCATCACGTCGCGTCCTGGGCATGCGCCACTTTGACTCCCAATTGGTGAGGACAGGGAGCTTTTTCTTTTTGTGGTAAAGATATAGCAATGCTTGAGCAACAAGCTGCCACGCCCTGATGGTGACTCCTGTGGGTCATTCAGTGCGCCATTGTTTGCCTGTGGTGGCTCAGAGTTGTGTGCCCCCACCAATTCTCACAAACATATTGTTGCGCGCGTGTGCTCGCAGGTGGGCGGCATGGCACTGCATGAAGGCCAGGTGGCTGAGATGGCCACAGGAGAGGGCAAGACATTGGTCGCCACTCTGCCTGCCTACCTGAATGCTCTCACTGGGGACAGCGTGCACATCGTGACTGTGAACGACTACTTGGCAGTCAGGGACGCGGACTGGTGAGCGCCGCGCGATGGACAATGTGCATGCTGGCTCTGTGTGCTTGTGGGTATTGGGGTAGCATTGTTGCTTTAATGCTTGTGAGGTTTTAATGCCTTCCGTGGTCTCTAAGGGGGCTGCACGGTTACCACACAAGTCGCCTCTATCTTGTGCGCTCCTCACAGGATGGGCAAGGTGTATACGTGCATGGGGATGACGTGTGCAGCTGCGACTGCCGGCATGTCATCTTCAGAGTACAAGGTGTGGCAGGGGAGGGCGTTGTCTCTCCATTGAGACCAGCATTCAATGACTGTGGTATTGTTGCAATGCATTGTTGCAAAGTAACACAAGCTCTCAGCTGGAGAGGATGCCTTCTCAAGTACATGCTCCCACCCCTGCTTCGCAGAACGCATTTTCGAAGGATGTGACGTATATCACTAGCCAGGAGCTGTGCTTTGCGTACCTCAGAGACAACACAGCACCCTCAGCACTCGAACTGGTGGGTGAGGATGAGGCTGCCACATTCTACGAGCAGATGTGTGACCGCAAGTCGAGTGCATGTGCACAAGTCTGGCCCATTGATGTGGGGATGGCACATCTGCTTGCCACAGCAACTGGATTGCATTGATTGCATTGATTGCAGCTTTTGAGGATGCCCACCTGAAGTGGTCCTCGACTTCCGACTTCCCTTTCTTTGTCCACACTTTCTTTGTCCACAGGCACTCCCAGAGAAGCTGAGCTATGCCATCGTTGATGAGGCAGATTCGATTCTCATTGACGAGAGCCGGATCCCGATGATCATCAGCTTACCCCTGAGCGTGAACACAGAGCAAGTGCTGCTAATAGACAAGGTGTGCTTCGGGGACTTGCTCTGCTCAAGAGGCTCAGCTTGCCTGCAAGTGCTGTGCCGTTGACGGGACAGGGGGTACAAACACAGAGGAACATGGGAACTCTTACAAAGTCGTCCAAGATGTTGCTTCCAAAGATGCTGCCTTTCTAGCCTGTCCTGGAGTGCTGTCCAGGTATCTTATGGAAGGAAAACCTCCTTGCCCTCATACGGTCTAAGATAGCCTTGAGCTTCATTTCTCTCCATCCCACTCGCAGATTGTGAGATCCATGTATGAGGAAGTGGAGAAGGATGCCCAAGAGGAAGCTCGTGGTGTTGCAGACTTGTGGTATATGACATATGGCACGAACATGGTGAGAAGGAGCATGGATGTTGCATTTTGCACAGAGCAGAACATGGGGGAAGGGGAGGTGGAACTCTGGCACTCTTGCTCTGTCGCTGCATGCCTCAAAAGTGCTTTCTGCACTCCAACACTTGTGTGAAAAGTGTGTGCGCCTGTGCATTCTTTGCCATGCCTCAGCCAGGCCCTGAATAAGGGTCATCATTTCATACCTGGCCCCCCCTTGCGCGTGCACAGGATGATGAACAGATCCAGAGACGCAACATGCAAATCAAGGGGGTTGTGGAAGCAGTGAAGTCAAAGTATTACAAGGTGCGACCTGCACCAATGTGGTCTGCATCAACATATTGACAGTGTATGTGACCAGGTGTGCCCTTTTGCTCATGAACGATGTCCTGTTTTTTGGAAGGTACTGTTTCCATAGCTTTCATTATTGGCCAAATCCACAGGTCGACCAGCAAACCAAGACGCTGACTCCCTCGACAACTGCCATGGAAGTGATCTTGAATTTCCTAGGTATGCGCATGAGTAAGCATGTGCCTAGTGCCAGGCGAACACGCTAGCATTGAAGGCTTCACATCTGTTTAAGTTGGAGTTAGCGGCCTTATGATATGACTCCCAGCCTTTCTCACTTGCTCATGCCATGGCAAGCATTTGCCTCACACACACATGCTTGTGTGCTTCTATGAAGATGCAGCTTGACCTTGTGCTGCAGTTTTAGATGCCTAAAACACATGATCATTCTTGTGTGCCTGCTGGTCTGTGTGCAGTGGCGGAGGGCGTGACCTTCAAGGTAGCTCAAGAGCAGGGCAGACCGCCCCAGCTGTCAGACGTGTTTGAGGACCCTGCGCGATGGGGGCAGCTGGCACTCACTGCGCTGAAGGTGTGTGGGAGGAGGCGCAAGTGTTGCGGTTGGTCTCTGCCAAATTTGTCACGGCAGGGGCACTGTTCTAGATACATGAGCGCCATCATGTCATTCACTCGTCCTCCATTCAGTGTTCATTCTTCATTCATTTTTACTTCACAGGCTTATGAGCTGCAGCAGGCAGGCAAGGAGTACGTCGTGCAGGATGACAATGTGGTGCTGGTGGACGAGAACACCGGGCGCCTTAAGCCCTCCACCCGCTATCAGGATGGCTTGCACCAGGTGCGTCTGCACACCTGAGCCATGCGCTCTTTGCCTGCATGCTTGTTTGTCGAATTCTTCTGCAACAGAGGAATAGATCGTGCCCAATTGGCAACTGCTTGCATGCTGCAGAGCCTTACCCAGCACAGTATCTGCCTCAGTCTTCCCTCACCCCTGTCCATTTAACATGGCTGCTCAATCCCCTTTTAAATGAAGGTTTCTATCCCTTTTCTTTGCTTGCGCAGGCCCTGGAAGCCAAGGAGCGTGTGCCCATCAAGAAGGAGTCAATCCCTACTGCCAGCATCACCTTTCAAGTGTTCTTTCGGTGGGTGGGCGGCACTTGCTTGCACGCATTACAGAGTCCTTGTTGCTCTCCCTTTGATGACCGGGGGGAGCACCAATTGGCCCCTTGCAATTAGAAGGAGCGTGCCATGGACTTTCTGTGCTTTCACGTTGCTGGTGCGTTATTGCGGCTGTGCCCAAGCTTATCCTGACCAAAGCGCCACTCGCGCAAGCACGCGTGATGCCACGTTGTTCAACTGTCTACGCAGGTTCTACTCCAAGCTGGCTGGCATGACAGGCACAGCCACGCCTGCAGCTGCTGAGTTTTATGAGCTGTACAGGCTCAAGGTGCGTGCTCAGTGTTTTCACCTGGTGTGTCTCAGGGCTCTGTGCATGTGTGCTTGATACGAGAAAGGGGGAGAGGGAAGCATTGTTCAAAATGCGTTATGTACTCTTTTAGGCAGGTTTGCTTGATACAGTCACTGGGAGTCTCATGAGATCCGCAGGCCTTGTTTGGGCGCATGCAATTACTCTTACATAAGAAGCAGTAAGATGACACATTCCGGCGCTCATTCTTGCATGTATGTGCGAATTGCCTGGGTCACAGGTCGTGCAGGTGCCCCCAAATAAGCCGCTCATTCGATTGGACATGTCCTCACGCCTGTACCTTGACCCCAAACAACGCACGGCAGCTATTTGCAATACCGTGGAGGGCTGCTGGGAGTCTTACAGGTGAGCTCTTACACGTGCACGCATGACATGCTTTTGCATATGCACACTGTTCGTTCACGCATGCATGCACAGACACTCTCTCTCTCTCTCTCACACACACACACACACACACACACACACACACACACACTCTACTTTTGTGTTACCTGCAGGCCTCTTCTGATTGGCACCTCCAGTGTGCAGGAGAGCGAGCTTGTATTGCGCACACTCCTGATGTACACGAGTGATGAGTTCTACATGCAGAAGAGCAACATCCAAGTGCTGAATGCAAAGCCAGATAAGGTGGGGATGCGGTGGCAGGTGTAGTGCTGCAGGTTGACCTTTCCTGTTGTCAAAACTGGTAGATAAATAGCCTGCAGCACCCTGTTGGTGGGACAGCGTCCCCATGTCAAACAGCTGCCCCCACAAACCCTGATCATTTGAGGTAGGTTGCACTCACGATACCCCACTGCTCCACACACAGGTCCGGTTGGAGGCTCAGATCGTGTCCCAGGCGGGTTTGCCAGGCGCAGTGACCATTGCAACCAACATGGCAGGCAGGGGCACAGACATTGTCCTGGGAGGCAATTCAGAGGGCCTGACCAAGATGCTGCTGCTCAAGCTGGTGTACAAGCGGGTCATGACGGGTGGGTGTGCTTGTGTTGGGGGTTACCATTTTGTTGCTCTCTATGAGAGTGTTAATAAACGTGCTGTTAGTAAACGTGCTAAGACCTTGTGTTTGGCTCATTTAAGAGGGTTCCAGGGCTCTTCAGTGATTGCTTGGCAGCAGTGCAGGATCTTTTATTGAGTGCTGCAGCCCATTGTTAAGCCAGGTGTCGAGTGCTCTATCCACGCTTTCTCCTTGCACAGATGAGGAGGCCGAGAGCCTGCCCCCCCTGCCCCTGGTCCTAAGGGACGGCCCCGTGTCCATCTTTGACACCCGCCCACAAGAGGAAAGGGAGGCGGGGGGTGCGCTGGCGGCCATCCAGCAGAGGCGCGAGAAGCACCTGACATTGGGCCTTGAAGCCCTGCCTGATGAAGTGTACAAGGTGAGGTGCGAGAGTTTCAAGGGACTGATTCATCAAAGCTACATACTTGCACGCTTGTCAGTAGGCGCACTTGCATTCACGCACACGCACAAACCTGTGCACACACAGGAGCTGCTGGGACCTGTGACCTTGGCTGCCATGGAGGGTGACAAGCTCAGGCAGCAAGCAGCTGCCTCCTCCCCTGGCCAGGCTGGCAGCAGTGGAGGCAAAGGGGGTGATGCAAAGCTCATGGACTATCAGGAGGCCAGCAACCTCGCCACCTGGGTCATGGAGCAGGCCTACCTGATACGGCGCAGCGTGTATGAGCGCATCAGGTGCGTGTTCTTTGGGAGTGCTTTGCGTTGGGTTTGAGCGTGTATGAGAAGTATGGATGTGAGTAGGCAGAGGGAAGGTGAGCATCAGCTTTGGGTGGGCTGCACACTGACGGGTGTGTAATTCCGCATACACAGGTCAAAATCTGGTGGCCAGTCACTCACCTCACTGAACTACTCTATCTGGTTTGCCACCAACATACGAGATGTGCTTGAGGAGCAGGAGCAGCTGTATGTCAACGCACCCCAGGTGCGTTCTGGAACACTGTGGTGATGGAAGAAGGCTTTCGCTGTTGCTCATGCTGCTTTCTTTGCTTGGGGCTTGCGGCTGAACCTCGTTTAAAGATTTTAATTGCCCCCCCCCCCTGCTTTTGAACTCGGTTACCCACAGATAAAAACGCCTAAGAAGGACGATTGCACAAAATGCATGCACACCAATTTGGCAAAAAGAGCCCAAAAGGGAATGGGGTTGTACTGCCTTCTTACCCAAGCAATCCGTGTCCTATCCTCAACAAATGCGGCTGTGCATGCTTGCCACTCCTGCAGGGCCAGCAGTTTGCTGTCAAGGCTGCCGTCCACCTGTGGATGTGGCTTGACTTTAAATGCCATGCGTAAGTAAAGCCTTCCCCAGGCTCTCCAATTCCTACCTATCTCAATTCGTTGCCAGTAATCTGGGCAAAAATGACATAAAGCGTCGTGCCATGCTGATGCTGCCACATGGCTCAAGAGAGCAGTGTGTTGAGGAAGTCAGCACACATTATGCATGCTTGCAGATGGAGCGATTACGTGCGCAAACAGAAGGGCCTCTTGGTGATGGGCACATCGCTGCAGGTGAGACACAGGGATGTGAGCTGGGCACAGCCAAGAACACAGTTGTGTGTGGGGGTGTGGTCGTGGGTGCATGTGCGCGCACCTGAAGGCAGGAAATGTGTGCTTCTGGATGTGGACAGGGGTACAGCTAGCCACGGCGTGTTGACGGACAATTTCGAGCAGCTCAATGCCGTGTGTTAGCTCGCATGGCCACACAGCGCAAGAGTGTGAGAGAAGGGGCAGGAACTGCTTGATCTAGCTGTGAAGGCCAGCAATCTTGAGCAAATGGGGCACAGACCTCATGAGGATTTGCTCAAGGATGCTCATTTCATGTGAATTCTGACTCGTGGCATCGATCCTCAGGAAAGCCCACGCGTGGAACTCCAGTTGCGGGGGCGAGCGGGTCGGCAGGGAGACCCTGGGACCACAATCTTCTTGTATGACATCCATGATCCCTTGCTGAGCATCTATAACCTCTCAGGTGAGGGTGCAAGGCATGCCAGTGCTCTCAATAACGTCATGCATGTGGAGGGGCTATGGACCTGGGAACTTTTGAGTCCTTGCAAAAGCCTTTCTTTCCTGTAAGCCTTTTGCATGGTGCATGGAGCTTGGTCTCCACGCGCGCATGCTGTGAGACCCAGAGTACGCCATGCGATGGCACCCTGTGCGTGTGCAGGCATGTATGAGGCCCTGAAGGGTCTGGGCAATCAGTCAGGCGTGGCCACATATCTGGACGGCGCCACAGTCGCGCACATCACGCGCTACGCGCAGCGCTTTGTAGAGAACGTGTACTCCAGCGCAAGACTGGAGGTGCGGTATTGTGCTTGTAGCTCAACGGTGTAAAGTGACAAACGTGGCTGTGAAGCTCCTGCTCACCCCCCCTCCCCCCATCAAGGACGAGGCACAACACCTGCATGTCCTTTCCTTCCTCATTACACTCATCCCTTGCTGTTGCCTTGTTTTCACAGATGCTGCGCTATGACGAGATCCTTGACCAGTACCGGCGCAGCGTCTACAGCCTGCGCAAGCTGTTGCTGCTGGGCACGCAGCAGCAGCGCACCCAGGTAAACAGGCGCTGCACATTGATGAAGCTTGGCATGATGGCAAACGCACAGATGGCGGCCCTTTTTAACTCCACCTGCTCTCGCTGTGTCACTACTCTCAAATCTCATGGCCTCCTCCCTTACAGGAAGCACAGCTGCGGTTTTGGCTGGACTGATAAGCAGGCTCAGCTGCTTTGTCTCCCTCTGCTGCCTGCAGGTGCTGTACATGTTTGTGCAGTTCTGGGTGGACCAAATCGTAGCCAAGTACATGGGTGATGGCAGCAGGCTGGACTGGATGCAGGACACGGTGCCCCTGCTGGACATCCCCAGCGAAGTGCGGACAGCCGCTGCCCAAGCTGCAGACCGTGCTAGCGGTGTGACAGGTGCACAGCCACTCTGGCTTTGTTTGCTTCTTGTTTCTTGCACATTGGCACCCACTGTTCTTTCACCACCTGCTTTTTACCTCAAGCCTCTCCAAAGGCCTGTGCGGCTGGCAAGTGCCAAGGAGAGCTACGTTGTACAACAAGGATGCCTGTGTCATGCACAGGCTTGGAAGTAAACAACTCTAGGTTTTGCATGAGCAACATGCTTAACAGTCCAAAACTTGCACTGCCTCAACCCACAGGCCAGAGCTCCACTGGCCGTCAGCATGTGAGCCCACTGATCGCTGTCCTGACTCAGCTTGAGCAGACCGTCAACCCGGGAGGCAAGCTGAAGCATGTGCAGTGGCAGTTCAAGGATATGGTGGTGAGTCTGGTCTGTTATGAGGACAATCAGATGCGCTCTGAGCCTAGTGGAGCAAAGAAATGTTAACCGTTTTGCCAGTTGCTGCTTCTGAGGCTCTACTTGCTGTTCAGTGCACTCAACGCATCTGCCTTTGAACTCATGCTGCTTTGTGCCCTAAAACAATCGAAATTCATACCAGGATAATGTACTCTTCCTCAATGCTGCATGCTCACGCAAACGCGTGCACATGCACACAACCGCGCGCATGTGCACACAGGATGCATCAAAGAACCCATCAACACGGAACGTGATGGAGTTCATGGGCCTCCTGCGCCCCACCAAACCACCCAAGGAGCAGCCACCCTCACCATCTCCAAATGGGCAACCACCACCTGGGTCGCCAGGAGCACCACCTGCCTCAGAGAACAACAAGCAAGGCAGTGGGGAGCCTCCTCGGCCCACTTTCAGCGTGCTCAGCATGCCCCTCAGCTTCGACCGCATGGAGGTGCTGACACAGGGGGAGATCATGGAGCTGTGCAGCTTCATTGCCCAGGTGAGGTGCCTTCCTCTTTCCTCCATGAAAGTGTTTGCCGAGACTTTGCTCTCCCATTACATGCTGCCAAAGCCCAGGTGTGGTGTCTCACAATTTTGCCTCAAAAGGGATGTGCGTCCCAAGCGTGTTGGAAGTGCACTCGTTCTTGCCTGCTCTGAGCCAAATGAAATGTGCTGATGCATCGTTATCACACCTGGCATTAAAGCACACATTCAGCTCTTGTTTCACAAGCCCACCCCCTCTGCTGGCTTTACTTCACAGAGTGGGAGCGACAGCTCATTGAGCTCCCTGCTCAGGCCCCTTGCGCACGCTTTGGGCCTTCCTGCTGACAAACCCAAAGCCCTGAGCTGGCCCCGCTTTAGAGGCAAGCTCACAGCGCGGCAGCAGCTGGCCATCGTAACACATGCACGCCTGTACGGCTTCTACGGCACACCAGGGACTAGCAGTAGCAGTAATGTCAGTGGGAGCAGTGAACACAGCAGCAGCAGTAGTATACAGGGTGATAGCACCGCAGCTGCAAGCAGCAGCAGTCAAGGTGGCAGCAGCAGCAGTGGTGCAAGCGACAGTGGGAGCAACGAGGTGAGCAGCGATCCGGACAGGCAGAACAGCCACAATGGGAGCAGCAGCAGTGGGAGGGGGGGCAGCGACAGCGAAAGCGCACAAGGCATGATTGGCTTCTCTGTGCCTCTGCCTGAGGACCTGCTGGGGCACGGCAGGAGCAGGGGCGTGCCAGCGGCTGTGCTGCAGCGCCCAGAGCTGAGGGGCCCACATGCGCACACGGTGAGCTGCTGCTGTTTTTGCTGCTGTGCTGGACTGTCAGGTGCCGCTGTGCCTGTTTGTGCACTCTGGTTGGCAAAGCACAGACGTGCTTCCCTTTTTTTTCTCTGTGAGCAGCTAGACACACACACACACACACAAATCAGGTTGGGACGGTGCGCAACTACCTTGGCATCTTGGCTATTCATGCCCTGGAGCTACGGCGCCAAGAGTCTGTCGCGCTGCTGGTGGGCGCTGGCATGGCTGTGGTGGATGCCGATGCCCAGGAGCAGGTGTGGTGCTTGGAGTGTATTGAAAGCTGCTACAGATGAGAGCAGCTATGATATAACTTAATGGAGCTAAGCATGTCTGTGCTCAGCTCTGACCCCCAGCCCAGCCTGTGTCTGCACCAGGGAGCCCACAATGCTGCACCCACAGATTTTGGCGCATGCTTTTGGACATCAAGTGTTTCTGGAACTTTTGTTTTACAGGTCAGCCAGTACCAGTGCCAAGCGATGCTGAGCCTGTTGGACGCAGTGTGGTCTGTGTTCCTTGAGGAGATTGAGTCCTTGAAGAAGGCCGTCAGCGTGAAGGTGAGCGTGCAAAGAGTGCCACGGTGATCATGAATTGCCAAAAAAGTTCAAGCCCTCTCCTCACGTTGCAGACTACGTGATATTGAGTCAAATGAATTTAGAATTAGAAAGGAGTGAATTGGTTTACTGACGGAGGAAGATCGCATTGCAAACCCACTGTATTATTTATATCCTTTTTCCAAGACAAAGTGTCTGTACATGCTGCTCACAACAGTGTTGCCTGCTTCCTTGCAGACCTACGGTGTCAGCACACCCTTGGATGAGTTCAGGATAGATGCCAACCGCGCCTTCTTGGCAGCGCTGTCCACGTACCGCGAGCTTGTTGTGGAGAGGGTGAGGAGATCATTGTTTTTCTAAACTTTGTCAGCTTGAGGGCTAGCTGGAAGTGCTGAGGGGCATGCTGCCCATGGCACTCGCTTGGTTGACATGCAATCACAGCAGCCAGCTTTGATCTTACTGCAAGCGTGCCTAAAAAGCCTAAGAACCTTGCTCTCATCCAATTTTTGCCATCTACCGCTGGCAAAAAACGCAGGTCATGGTGCCGGACATCATGCTGAATGCCCCATTGGAGAGCATTGCTGAAGCCGTGCGGCCACCTGAGTCTGCAACGGCTGCTCCATTGAGTAGAAATGACGATGGCCGCAGCCAGGAGCAAGAGCAGGGACAGAATAGCGGCAAGGAAGTGGGGGCTGTGCAGACGGCGGATGTAGCATAAGAGGAGGGGAGTGACAAGGGAGAGAGGGAGTGAGATGAGTGTGCGATTCAAGAACCTGTTCCTTTTTTATGCGCACGAATGACCAGTGAGAGCAGTAACTCTTTTTTCTGGTAGTTAGTTGTAGTAAGTGCACTGTTCAGACTTGCAGACTGCTTAGAGTGCGAACTAGTGCGGCTGATCATTTTCACTGCTTTTTGAGCGGAATTTAGCAGGATTAATGAGCTGGTACAGAGTTTGATCGACTTAGCAAGAACACTTCTCATGGTGCAAATAAGCCATTTGAGGTGAAAGAGCAGTTGCTTTTTCTCAAGTCTAGCACATGCAAAAATTTCCCAAAATTACCAACGGTTTACCAAAAACATGCCTGCCCCTGTCCCCGTCCTCGAGCAGTGCCAGGACCCTGCAGAACAGCTCGAACAAGCTGAGGCTTCAAGTGTTCCCCTGCTGCTGCCTCAAGCAGTCAGGCACTGGCCTGCATGCAGTTCATGGCCAGGCCTGCATCGCATGCGCAGGTGAGCAGTGCGTGCACGCGTGCACACACACACACACACACACACACATGCACACACACACACGCACACGCATGCGCATGCACACACACNNACACGCGCACACACACACACTTATTGCAGTTTGGTGCCAGAAGACGTGCCTGTGTCAGCCATGGTGTCCAACTCAGATGTGTTTATTGGAGACCTGCGACAGTACGCGCCCACAACACTCAGGTGAGGACACGTTTGGAAGCAATTCATAGAAAATCATCATTTTTACTTATATTCTGCTACCTGAACTCACATTCAGAAAGTAAAACAGCACACACACACACACAC
>QFBH01000028.1:8264-18402 GCA_004335885.1 Dunaliella sp. M2 | reverse complement strand
GCTTCGCATCCTCACACACAGTAAAAAGCCATAACATTCTGCATGCATGCATAACCGAATGCATTCCCATGCGTGCACCTGCAGAATCGGTCGTTGAAGCGCGTGTGGGAGCATCCGAGGCCGCAGCATGAATGTGAGGACTGTACACTGCCAATGCAGCAGAAATCACACCCAGGGCACTGGACAAAACTAGCTACTTCAGGTAAATACCCAGCGCTCCAGCAATGAGGATCACAAAGCACCCGCCGACTTGACGCATGCTTGAGTCCAGGAGATTTGCAAGGGGGGCTGAAATGAAGGACATGATCTGCGAGTGAGTTTACGTAGAGGAAGATGCTCTTGAGTGAACGATGGTGAGCGCTTGCCGTGCTCAGGTGGGGGCAGCTTTCCACTCCCTACACAGGCCAATCCAATCAGGTACACATGTGTCACTCTGCAGGCAATGCAAGGCAACTTACTAGTGAGGCATGCACAATTCAAAACAGCACAAACGCTGAAGCCTAATTCCCTGTGCTCTCTGCCCTCGGCATCCCTACTCCCCCCCCCCCTTCCCTTCTTTCTCACCACACAAGCGATGGCAATGTTGATGGTGGTCGTGAGGACGGCACCAACAATGGCGTTGCCCCCAAAAAAGGGGCCTTCTGGGTTATTCTTGATGCGCTTTGACTGGAATCTGTACACCGAGTACGCAAAGGCGCCAGCGAGGGGGAAGCTCTGGTCACTTGAGAACAGTGTCCTGAAAGCAGTAGCATGGGAGCATGGGAGTGTGTTAGCAGGCAGCAGTTCAGGACACCTGGGCACCATCACCTGCTTCATACATGCTTGGCACGAAACTGCAAAGTGCCCTCGATGGCATACATCAGCAATCCAATTCCCAAACTACTTCAGAGAGGCGTCTGTTGCTACATGAACCATGGGAGACCGCCCTGTTTGCTACAGCTTGATTTCTCGTTCCGCTCCATCAAATAACAAGACCAAAGAGCCCAGCAGCAAAGACTGCATCAGGCACACATACCAGAGCGCTAGGCCCACGTACACAGCACCCTCGTTGATGAGTGTCTTGGCGGTGACTGTGGGGTCAAACAGGTTGCGGATCCTCCTGTCGAGCGGAACGACATCCGGGTCGCCAATGATGTCCCCTCTGCTTCCCGTGCGAGGAGGTCTGAACCCGAACCGTCTTCTTGCTTTGTAAGTGTCCTGTGAGGTGCGAGGGCACATCGACGAGCCTCATCCTGGTAGACGCTTGTGTTATTTTCTGTCATTTTAGCATGTGCCCAGCTGCAAGGGGGTGGACTGTTCATAACTTGCTTGGAAACCCTCCCAGTCATTGGTAGGTCTGGGACAATTGAAGACAGTAAAGCAAAAAAGTGGAAGAGGTCCCCACCACAATTAACATCTGTAATGTAATGATACGAAAACGCCAGCGCCAGGGTGCCACATGTCGTAAATGCCCATCATCACACACCTTCAGGATGGCCTCAAAGGCCAGCTCGATTGCCTCTCTGCTTGGTTCATGCCAACGATACTGCTCATACAGGAAATTCCTAGCTTCTTGGACCTCCTCAAAGGAAGCGTCCTTCGACAAGCCAAGCAACCTGCAGAATGGGGGAGAGCGGGCGTGCACCCTTTCAATGTCAGCCATTTAAAATCTCAGCGTGCCAGCCATGTTGGCAAGCAAAGAAACAACTTGTGCGACAAAAGAGACTTACGTTGCACCAGCGGGTGCACGCGTGACCGCGACATGCATGCGCCATCAAGCGAACAGTGGCCACGCGAGCGTGCTTGTGCTGGTGCATCAGCATGTGATAAAGCGCGTAGGTGCATGACAGATGCAAGCTTGCAGCATGCAATCACAGACTGCACAAGGTTGCGTGCTTGTGTGTGTGTGCGTGCCCTCACGCGCGGCACACACAAACTTTGTGTGTAGTAGTGCATGAGCTTGTCCCATCGCTTTGCAGGACCAACATGGGCGTCACAGCACTCACTTGTATGGGTTGCGCTCCTTCAATCTAGGGAATGGCTGCAAGCCCTCCGGCTGAGAGGGGCCCTCGCCTGGGCTGCTGAATGACGAGCTTGCAGCACTCACAATGCATGGCTGGCTGCATCTGGGGTGCGTTCGCCTGCAGCACAGTGTTGCGTCTCCAGTGTGTGCGTGCGCTTGCAGGTGTGTGCGCCAAGGCAAGGGGCTGCATGGAAGCAGTGCGCGCTGCCATCAAGGTGCACACGTACTTGCAGGTGACTGTTGGGCGGTGCAGGGACGGAGCCAGGGCAGAGGGGCTGCTCCGCGCGAAGGAGTGTGATGTGCCGGCATGCAATGCATGCCCACAGTGGAGTAACATCAGATAGTCGCAAGAAAAGAAATGAGTTTATTTCCCTCTCTTTGTTCCTACTTGCAGCAAGCAGTCTTTGCAGCTTCACAATGTGAGCACGCTCCAAGGCTTTGCCTAAAAACTCAAATGGATTTTGATGCATTTTCCAAAAGAATACAGACAGTTGGAAGCCCTCAAGTGTTTGATCCTGCACCTCACTCGCCTTTGCTCCTCTGCTTCGTCACTGCACCCTAGAAAAAAAATACAAAAATGGCACGTAGCGTTTACGCAAAATCGCACGCTTCACACACTCTACAAAAGGGCAAACTGCGCGCACATGCACTTCCTCATTCTCTGTTCTTAAGCATTCATCAACATTATTCCAATGACACACAACCCTATCTGGACGCCAACTCTTGCGTGAATCCGCCTCAGATGCAGCGCACAGCAGACACACTCGCCCGTCCGTCCTCCTTGAGTTCCCTACATGTTCATGCTCTCAATCAGCGCCAGGATGTCTGAGCTCGTCATCAGGCCCCCACCCAGGTCACCACTGAACTCAGACATTGCAGACGCCGACGGCTTAGGACCCCCCAGCTCAGCATCCTGCTCGGAGCAAAACTTCTCATATGGGCCCTTCTGCTTCACAAAGCCAGGCCAGCGTGGGTGGGCTTGCAGGGCGCGCTTCACTGCTGGGTTCTTGATCGCGCTTCCGGGCGGGTCATTGCAGGAGCCTTGCAGGATGCGGGTGGCGCCTATCACGAAGCCCATGAGTGATGAGCGTTGCCCCGAGTCCACCCCCACCGCTGCACTTCCTGTAGTGTGTTGGGTTGAGTGTGTGATGAAGTGCGACTGTGAGTCTACGTGAGGTGTTGCTCAGATGTTTGTCGAATAAGATCAAACTCATGTCGCAAAAATCAGCATGCCTTGAAAGTCTGCATGTATCATGGAATGATCCAGCTGACATGCTGACAGCCTGCACCCTCCCTTCCTCCCCGAACAAGCCACAAAACCCAATGAAGCACCAGCAGGAGATGCACGTGCACAGTCAGCAGCCACCCACCAAGGTCGACAAGTACATCCAACAGGCTGGTTCCTGAGCTGGGAGGCTTGCCACTCTCTGGCAGCAGCGGCGCCAACAGCCCCTCCTCTGGACTGTTCACGCACGCGTGCAACACGTGGAGCGCCTTTGTCTGCAGCGTGTTGCACAGCGGCCGCTGCAGGCTGAGCTGCAGCACGCTGGGCACCAGCTGCAGCCGGGCCACTGTCTGGTCCACTGTGCGGTGGCGGCCGTGTGAGAGCAGGACCGCCAGCACAGCAGCAGCCCACACGCGATGGCTGCCCACAGCAGCCTGGGGTGGGTGGGGGGAAAATGAACAAAGGCATGAGCGTTGTGTGCATGGGTGTACATGTACACACACTCTTTGGTACTCGCCTGTGCATGTATGCGCATACTCAAGACAGTGCCTGGAGCAGCAAACTAATCAGCTGTGCTTGCAGCACTCCCTCCTTCGTGTTGTGATCCCACACCCAGCAAATCTCTGAAGATTGCAGAATGTGGCGGCTCCTGACTCACGCTGCCAGCTGGGTCCTTACACTTCCAAGCAAAAAACCCTGAGACCCTCACCTGTGGCTGCGGGCTGTACTGGACCAAGACATCCGGTGGAGAGATGGCCAGGATGCTGTGCAGCATGGAGAGGTTGTGCACGCAGGCCTTGGCATGGCTGTCCAGCTTGAGCAACCGCTCCATCTCCTTGTGGGTGGTGTGCATGGAGAGCTCGTGCTGGAGCAGCGCAGCCAGCTCTTGCAAGGACCGCGCAAGCGCTGGGATGCTGCTTTGCCCTTGCTTTATCAACTGCGTGATCTGCGATGTTCAAGGGCAAGCATTCAGAATGAGGCGCAGTTTGGGGTCTGGCCTTCATGCACCACCACAACTCCATGAGCTTGGCAAGTGGAGCGTAGCTGTGTGAGGGGGGGCGAGAAGTGTTTGGTGTTCCACAGAGCCTCAAGCACATTAGTGCTTGGAACACATGATAGAGAGGTGATGTGAACCTTAAGGAGTGAGCTAAGGGTACGTTTCCTGTAAACAAAACGCATCAGACAAACATGCTGCTCAGGGACACGCACCCTGGCCCACAGCTCTGCAGGGCTGACGTCTGGTAGGCCATGCTGCTGGTCTTGGGAGGCAGACCCGTCGTCATCAGCCTCGCCTGGACTCTGGAAGAACTTGCGGAACATGGGGCCCTTGATGACCTCCTTCAGCTCCTTGCCCTCATCAGGAGGCAGCACAGGGTCACTGAGGGACCCTGTCTTGATGTCTAACTGGGTGCGGTGTTTCCTCAACTGAGCCTGTGTTGCGCACGCCATGACACAGTGTGCGTTGCATGGTCGCAAACACACTTGGGAGCTGAAAGAGCCGTCATGCCCTGTGCTCATCTTGGTGCATCCAGTGACACCTACCCCTTAATGCAGTCCTTAAGAGGTAAGTCTGAAGTACAAAACTGGCAAGTTTTCCCGGGATAAATGTTAAGCCACAGGGAAGCAGCCACCACTCACCAGCCGCTCCAAGCCAGCAGGGCTCAGATTGTTGTCACGAAGGTCTAGCTCGATCAACTCAGGTGCAGCTCCTTGGGCCTCAAGCATGGCCCCAATTGCCTGCACTCACGTGTAGTTGGCGCGTGTTGAGGGTAAGTCCAAGCCCCATGCATAAATCCCCAGAGCAATCAGCTATTGAATGCTATAGCAGCACTGCAGCAACAGAGCTCTTGGCCCACATCCAGGCAAAAAAGTTTGGAAGCACTTGCTTGAAGGCTTTGCCAGCTCAAAGATGAGTTTGGTTGACCTTACCTTAGCTCCAGCATCAGATATCTGGTTTGCAGACAGGTCCACAGATGTGACTGAGGTGTTGTCTTTGAGCTTCTCAAAAAGCTGCAGCCATACGACAGGAGAGGAAGGGGGCCATGAATTGCATGAGCAACCTCTGCATTCCTCTTTAGAGTCATTCCTCTCCAAGGCTGCCAAGGCAAGTGCAAGAGCCCCAGCCTTTGCATGAGGGTTGATACATGCAGCTGGCTGTTGAGAGAAAAAGACCTGGGGAGGCTTGAGGAACTGGCTTGATAGGTAATGGCTTGCATTAATTCTATAGTGTTTACGCAGCGGGTGTAGGCCTACTGATTGCCTGGATTCAAGGCGAGGCAGCCCTCATTCAACTCGTTCCCCAGAAGGACACTTGTCTGCTGCTAAGACATGCCCACTTCCCATCGCACTTGCCTTTTCAACTTTCACATCTTGGATCAAGGACCGTGACAGATTTACCCACAGGTCATCATGGAGGGAGGAGAGCGCAGCTTGGAACCTGGGAATTATGGCAAACAAGACATCATAAGCCAGGGCTCGCACGCCTTGAGCAGACGCTGACAAGAGCAAGTCGCAGCTACTGCCATGCTGGTGCAAGCAGGCCCCCACTCACTTCTTCTCCAGCGCCTGCCGCTCTGCTTTACTGATTCCTGGCTGTTGTTGCTGCGGTGGCTGCTGTTGCTGTTGTTGCTGAGGCTGCGACGCTGGCTGCCCGTCTCCTTCCTTGCCCTCTCCTGCCTTCTTCTTCTTCTTGTTCTTCTTCTTCTGCATGTGTGAGAGGGAGTTGTGATGTGATGGGTTGCAGTGGCAGCACGAATGCAGTGTTGCGAGCACCAGGTGCAGCTTGGCCTGTAACCCACGCAGCTGTTGCGTGCCCATGCACACTCGAGACACTTGCACGGCCCCCATCACGTGTGCATCAGGATGCACGCCTGCATCCCTCCTTGCTCACACACGCACGCGCTGCACCCCCCTTGCTCTCTGCAAGGACCACCCCATGCATCAGCTATGCGCATGATGACGGGTGCGCGTGCTGTACCTTTTTCTTAGACGCAGAGGAGGCCGCACTCTGGT
Source organism: Dunaliella sp. M2 (assembly GCA_004335885.1). Taxonomy (NCBI): domain Eukaryota; kingdom Viridiplantae; phylum Chlorophyta; class Chlorophyceae; order Chlamydomonadales; family Dunaliellaceae; genus Dunaliella; species Dunaliella sp. M2. The sequence continues at coordinate 12,163 of QFBH01000028.1, read as the reverse complement.
TGCTGGCTACGCTCTGGCTGTCCTCCTCACTGTCATCGTGGTCTTCCTCGCTCTCATCCTGCTGCTCATGCGCCTCCTTGCTGCTGTGCTGCTGGCTGTGCTGCTGCTCCTCTTTTGGTCCCATTGCGGACAAGACAAAATAATTACTACTGACAATCACTGTGCAATGCTGTTGGCCAGCCTCAGGACAGCTGGACCCTCTCCTCCTGCAGCGCTCACCCAGCCAGTGGTCCACTGGGTGGGAGGAGTGCTGTGGCCACCGCACCCTCCAATTTCTCACGCGCACCAGCCCTGTACCAGTGCAGAGCCACAGCACCAGCCAGTGGTTAGCGCACAGCCTGTGTCCGGACAGCGCAGTCCAGCCATAGGCATCCAAGGATGCAGCACCGCCTGCTCAGCCAGCCTCCATGCCACCCAAGCCACTCCTTTCTCCCTGCGCCATTGGAGCAGCTGGGCTGGGCAGGGGCAGGAGGGAGCGGCGATCGAGCCTCTAGACACCAACCAAAACTACTTCCAGCTTCTGGGCATGTGAGTGTGTGTGTGTGTGTGTGTGTGTGTGTGTGTGCGTGCATGTGTGTGTTGTGTGTGTGTGTGTGCGTGCGTGCGTGCGTGCGTGCGTGTGTGTGTGTGTGTGTGCGCGCGCGCGCGCGCGTGTGTGCGTGCTCTGCTCTGTTGCTTTCTGCTCAGTTGTGGCAGTTCTGCTTGAACAAGCTCTGCACCATGCTAGCGGAGGCCTGTGCATTCCCACTGGCTTCAGTGTTACTCTCTGCACCTCACAGGCCCAGCATGCAGTTTGAACTGGACCCAAAGCAGTTGGAACAGCGGTACAAGCAGTTGCAGTGGCAGTTTCATCCTGATAAAGCCAGCCAGCGGCCTGCTGAGGAGCAGCGGCGCGCAGCTGAGCATGCCACTGCCATCAACAGAGCTTACAGCGTCCTGAAGGACCCGCTTGCAAGAGCAACTTACATGGTCAGTGTTTCTCGTGTCTCTCGTTCGAAGCTGGGGCTGAATGCGAGAGTGCACACAGTTCAGAAGAAGCATTGCTGGTGCTTGGAGGAGGTGCTGGTAACAGGCAGATAGGGGGGCATCTCGTCTTCATTCATCATACGTGCTTTACTGAGGCATGATGCAACCCATCTTCTTCCTGCAGCTCTCACAGCAGGGGATCAATGTGGATGGTGAGGACGCAGGGACCATCAACGACCCTGGATTCCTCATGGAGGTGCGAGTGTGTCTTTGCTGTCAGTGGGCGCTGCAAGCTTCTGCGTGCGTGCATCCCTGTCACCGTCACTTCCTGAGATCGCCTCAGCACACAGCAAGAAGTGGCTTAGTGGTGTCACGTTTCACTATGACCACAGGTCATGGAGGCGAGAGAGGAGGTCGAGCAGACAAGTGATGTGACCGAGCTGCATGCTTTGCTGAACAAGTGCCGTGAAAAGCAGTCTGGACTCTTTGGCAAACTCAGCGCCTGCTTCAAGAACGGGGACACTGAAGCTGCAAAGGACCTGGCTACAAACCTGATTTACCAGGACAGGCTAGAGAAAACAATCTTAGAAAAGCTGCCCACAGCAGCATGATTGTACTCTTTTTCCTTTTCTCCTGCTGAACTGCCACAGCTGTGCCCTCTGCTCACGAACAAGCAGCTGTTGTCCTTTTTTCTATCTGTTTTTCCGTGCCGGTCCATGAACCAGTGCAGCAACAGACAGTGCTACTTTGTTTCAGGGCTTATGGATTTTTATGTTTTTTCTCGAGTGCCTAGCAACTGGTCTGAATGAAAGGCGTAATGGTCAATGGCTTGTGGTTATCTGTTGCGTGCGCCAACAAGTTGTGCAGTTCGACTGAACATCTGAGAAACGAACGGCTACTCAGCTGCAGAGTGATGGCGATTCATTCAGTGCGTCCTGCCAGAAGCAGTGCTTATCGCTCGCTTAGCAGCAACAGCAAAAAGCACAAAGTAATGCTGCAGAGAAGGAGAACAATATGGCAGTTCAACCCACAAAGGACAGTGTGCATCCTATTGGCAAGTGGTCTGAGGGGTGCACCTCATTAGGAATGGGACCTGGATCTGGCACAGGCATGACATCGTTCACTTGCAGGCCTGGAGTAAGCCATATGTAGTCCAGGCAGCCTGCGAAAACCATTCAAGAGAGAGTGAGCTAGTATCGCCAAGTATGAGTGGCCCAAGTCTCCCGCCTTAGGCAGACATGCAGAACTGGAGCGCTCGCAGAGCTTGCACCCTGAACATCTGCTAGCTGCAAAACTTACAAGCTCTCTCTCTCTCCTTGCCCTTCACCACCCCCTTGGCTCTCTTCAACACAGTGCGTAGTTTCTCAACCATCATCAAAGCAAAGACGACAAACACATGCCTTCACCTGAAAAGGTTGCAGTCCGTGTTGTCACAGCTGGCTCCCTGAAAGGCAAGCAGGAAAAAGGGCACATGCATTATGGCAGCACCAAAAGAGGAGATGCTCATGAACGACACACAGAGCAAGCAAAGCAGCAGTGCACTGCTGATCGGGCCTATTTCTTTGCAGCCAAGCAGCTGCGTCTGTGACAGCAGCTATAACGCATGCTTACCTCCCATGCGCAGCCATGTATGCGCTCTGAAAGCATATCCCAGCGCTGGTCAGAGGGCCATAGGGCGCTGTAGAAACCAAAGATGGGGAATCTGGAGCCTGTGACGAGGTTCCCACATTCTCTTGGCTGGTTGCTCGTCGTGTTGATGGATGGTCATGATGATCAGTTGAGATTTGGCCCTCTGAAAGAATCTGGTACACACCGCTGTGCAGGCAGGAGTTGGGTGGGATCACCTGTGGGGGAATGAAGAAAGACGGGAGGAGAACAAGCTCAGGTGACCTGCATCACATCACAGTACACCTTTCCAATTGCACAGCGATCACACAGCTGACTCTTGATGGACATGCCTGCAATGCATCTATCAAGAGCAAAACGCACAGGGTCGAATGCATCCGGCTTCCATTTCTGCCAAAGAGAGTTGAAGTCCCCAGCGAGGACAATCTCTGGCAGCTTTCCATTCTCCGTGGCTTGGCGGGCAAAGGACGCCAAGTACTGACACAGAACAGCAGCCTGCATGGCCTTGACTTGGGGCCAGCGCGGGTCCCTGCAAGATGTGCGGGGGGAGACCTTGTGCTTAATGACCCAGCATTGAACCCCGATAAGCAGGGGGCATACAAAAAGACCACACTCATCAGGAGTAACTATATGACTTTGTATCCCAGGGCATCACAGGGGCATACCAAAATAAGTGTGTGCACGCAGCAATGAGACGCTGCCCGCTTCTTCGATGCCTCAGATTTGCCATGACGACGCCAGACCGCTGGTTCTCGCATGCTTCCCAAGCTGCGTCACAGTCTGCACAGGGGTGACAAGAAATAAGCATGAGTTTGACAGGAGGAGCGCAGCAAAGGCAGTGCCTATTACCATGGGCACGCTCATGCATGCAAGAAAGCCACCTCCATTCAAACAGGCCTTACCTCGTGCAGACTCATCCTTCAGCATGGCCACGGCCTCTGGTTTCCGGGCTCTGAAAGCCTCTGCAAAGCACAGCTTTCTCTCATCTTGCAAGAGGTCAAAGGTCTCTGTGTTGTAGAAGAGCGCAATGCCTTCCCCACCTTCACCATCCTGTTCTGTGTAATGGAACCCCCTCAGCCCACGTGCAGCCAAAAACGGCTGCAGCTCGTCAGCAAAACACTGTCGCTCTACTTCTTGCAAGCAAATCAAGGCCCATGGCTTTGAGAGCTCTGCCTCTATCAGTGCGCGCCGTGAAGGCCATGAAAGAGCGTGAGGTGGGCAGTAAGCATGTCGCCTGCGGTTGGGGTACAAGCATCCGCTTTGGTGTCTGTGCAGGGTGGGCATTGTGCGTGCGTGTGCGTGCGCGT
>QFBH01000297.1:9719-26353 GCA_004335885.1 Dunaliella sp. M2 | reverse complement strand
CCTGCAGACTGCCTGCCCAGCCAGCCATGCTTCCTCACGAGGGGCGAGGCCCAGGGGGCGCCGCAGAAATCGGTGAGACGCATGCCCCTTCGCTTGCATGCTGTATGAATTCATGAGTATATGCACGTGCATACATGCGTGTGTATGCATGTATGCATGCATGCACGTGTGTGTGTGTGTCTGTGTGTGTGTGTGTGTGTGTGTGTGTGTGTGTGTGTGTGTGTGTGTGTGTGCGCGCGTGCAACGCACGCATACATCTGTGCTTATGCGCTGTACGAATTTGTGAGCATACACACATGTGCGCGCATGCATGCATGTCTGTGTGTGTGCGCGCGCGAGAGCATGTGTGCCTGCGCTGTCTTGATGTGTACAATCACACCCGCACACACACACACACACACACACACACACACACGCACGCATGCAGGTTCAAACCAAGCTGGCCGTCGCGCTTGTGCTGTGCTTGCTCTTCATGGCCCTGGAGCTCGTAGGAGGTTACCTGGCTCACAGGTGTGCTTATATGGGCTGTTAAGCAGGCATGCATGGTTTTTGTTGGTTGAGGTCAAGGTCACGTCCTGCTGCACCACTAACACTACACACAGCAGAGTCCAAACGCCCCTGTTTGCCCCCTCCCTGCGCGCGCAGTGTGGCCATCCTCGCAGACGCAGCACACATGCTCTCTGACGCAGCGGGCTTCGCCATCAGCCTGTTTGCTGCCTGGGCAGTGACCTGGCGAGGGAAAACCCACAGTGCCTACTCCTTTGGGTTCCACCGCGCAGAGATCATTGGTGCCCTGCTCAGCACGCTGGTGAGAAGGCTGGTGTTGATGTTCTGCAGTTGTCAAGCCGTCCCGTGCACATGCTTCCTTGTGACCTGCATGTGCTGTGCATGCGCCATTGCCAGCCTTCTATACATGCCACTTAAGGAGCACTCCTAGGATTGTACACACAGAACTCGGTTGTGCTTCTTGTTGATAAGTGGCACGCCAGCTTGTGCTGCATCCTGAAATCCTGCTTGTCTGTGAGGCAATACACCTCTCAACATTAGAGCCTTTGAAAGGAGTGCTGCTGCCTGCCAACATGTTTTTTTGCCTGCAAACGTCAGCCGCACTCCAAACACATAAGACACCATACTTCCAGGAACAAAGCAAGACGCAAACATGATTGTCACCCCATCAATGTTTGTGATGCAGATGATCTGGGCAGTGACAGGAGCGCTCGTGTGGGAGGCAGTGCTGCGTATTTTGAACCCTGAGCCTGTGGACGGGAAACGTGAGTGATAGGTCTCTGAAGAAAAGTGTTTGTTCTTGTGCTCAGTTTTTGTCTGCACCATTGACATAAAACAGCTGGTAACGGTTCGCATGAGCCAGCAGGGTAGCAGCAGGCATGTTAAACACGCACAAATGCTCACGCACGCACACATGCATGTACACGCTGGTGTACACACGCGCACACACACACACACACACACACGCACACACACACACACACACACACACACACACATGCAATTGCACACACAGTCATGCTCATCGTGGCGTGCGCCGGAATCGTGTGCAACATCGTGATTGGGCTCGTGCTGGGAGGGCACCACCACCACCACGGGCTTGCGAGCCACAGTCATGGGGGAGGATGTGGGTGTCACTCACACAGCCACGCACACAGCCACACCCACAGCCGCACGCACAGCCACACCCACACGCGCACGCACAGCCGTGCACACAGCCATGCGCTGCGTAACGCGCACAGCAACGCTCACAGCCATGCACACAGTCAGGGCCTGCATGGTGGTGCTTTTGAAGGGGGGTTGGGTGCTCCTGGGTCAGCTGATGCAAGCAAGCATGGCCACGCACACAGCACCACACACAACCATGCCCCCGGAGGAGGTGGGTGTGGCGAGCATGGCCATGCACACGACCATGCACACGTGCATGAAGGTGCGCATGAGCATGGCGATCACGGGCACTCGGACAAGGCTGGAGTTACTCAGCAGCAGGAGCAGGAGCAGCAGGTGGGGGTGTCAGCAGCTGGTGGTGGGGAGAAGAGTGCAGGGAAGGGGGGTAAGGGCAAAGGGAAGGGGGGCAAAGGGGGAGGGGAAGGTGGAGGTGAAGGTGGGGAGGAGCAGCAGCAGCATGCTGTTAGTAGGGGTGGGGGCGACAAGGGTCATGCGCATGCAGTGCCACAGTCCTCTGATGCCCACCACCACCACTGTAGCAACCACCGCCATGAGGCGCATGCTCCAGGGCCTGCAGGGAGCAGCAAGCACGCCAGCGGCAGGTGCGTCCCTGTGCTGAGTTTGCGTGCATGAATGTGTTTTTTATCGTGTTTATTGTATGGTTGTTTAGTTGGCCTGACTGTGATGGCGTGGCGGCAGGGGTGAAGGTGAAGATTGGGGTGTGTTGATGAACAGGTGCTGCTGGTTGCTTGACGCGTGCTCATGCTGAGGAACCTCACGCGTCCAGCAACCAGCAGCACGTGACGACAAAAACAATGATCTGCTGCTGTGTCTGGGGAGCACGCTGCTTATGAAAGCCGCGGCTCTGAGAATCGCTTAGCAACTGCACTCCACACACTGCATTCCACACACATTTACACACTGAAAACCGCAGGGGTGACCTCGGAGAGGATGAGTGCTGTGGGGCTGCTGATGATGAGCACACTGCCACCGTTGGTAGTGGCGGTGGTGGTGGTAGTGGCTGCTGCCATGGCCATGACGACCATGACCACGATGAGGGTTGTGAGGGCCATGAGCATGAGCATGAGCACGAGCATGAGCATGGTCATGAGCACAGCCACGAGAACCTGAACTTGCGCAGGTAAGTGGCTAGGAAAGGCTGGTGATGTTGGTGCTGCAAGACATTGCTGCCAAGAGTACTGCAAATTCACCGTGTGATGGCTGTGCTGTTGTGCAGAAGACCGCAAGTGCCTGCAAGAATCATTGCAAGGAGTTTGCAGTTTTTTGGCTCCTGCTTGCACTGCAAACTCCTGTGCATGAAGCGTGCTACCGCGGGTAGAAAGCAAGACGCCTTTTTCCGCAACTGAAGTACCCTTCCCCTGTATACACAGCGCTCTCTTGCACGTCCTTGGAGACCTGCTGCAGAGCATTGGCGTTGCGCTTGCGGGGCTGCTCATCTGGGTCAAGCAGGTGTGTGCGTGTGCGTGNNTGTGCGCGCGCGCGCGAGCATGCGCGCTCTTAGTGGGCTCTGCAGCATTGCATACGGTGGCTTTTTTTCCTCTCATATTCACTGTATTGCTGCTGTGCCGCGCATGCAGGACGACCCCAGATGGGCGCTTGCGGACCCCATCTGCACCTTCATCTTTGCAGGCCTGGTGCTACTCACCACGCAAGGTAGGGCGCAGGAAATGATGTCAAAGAGCAGGGGAAATTGTTATCATTGTGACCTTAAGTCTCATAAGCTCTATTAATAATAGAGCTATTATGAACACCTGTGCCTTCAACTACCTTGCCCAGGTATCATCATGGACATCATCCACATCCTGATGGAGCGCACGCCTGTCCAGCATGACCTGTCAGAGATGTGCGAGTCCATGATCAAGGTGGGTGAATAAACATGCGTAGCGCAGATTGACGCAGCCACTTGTGTTTATTGGTAATCAGATGCTTGATTTAATACTAATAATGGCACCTTTTATCCGCGGTGCTTCCTGCAGATCGACGGCGTGCATGACGTGCATGACCTGCATGTCTGGAACCTGTCCCTGGGACTGCCCATCCTCAGCGCTCATGTGAACGTGGATGCGGATGCCGAGGCAGACACGGTGAGTGCCTTGTCTCTTGGAGTAGCATAGGTCTTAGAATGCTCGCATAGCTGTTAGAAACGGGACTTGAGCGTGCAGAGTACTTCACTGGCAAGCCTGTCTTTAAAGCACCCCTTCTGAGCCATTCTCTTGCTGCCAAGGTGACTGCCAGACTCAAGGCCTCCATGCTTTACGCCCTCTTGCTTGTGCAGGTGCTCAAGAGACTGGAGCAGTTCTCACGCAAGCGGGGCATCCGACACTCCACTGTCCAGATCTGCAACCCCTCCACCATTCCAAAGCCGAGGGGCAACGACAACCTCGTTTGAGCTTAGAGCTGACTTATGTTTCTGGAGAGTGTCACATTTTAGTGAGCAGGAAGGACAAGCACTCTTGTCATCCTAGGCTTTTCAGAAGATCTTAGCACGTTAGCTGCATGTTGCAGGGGGTAGGGTAGGTTGCATAGCGGCTGGTACAACAGGACAGATACGAGATAAATCATTCTAGATGACCTTTAGGTCCTTAGGCAGTGCGATGCAATTTATCTATTGAATCTCGTGATTTTCGTGTCAAATGATTTGGTCATATTTGCAAGGTGCAGAATCTCTCGCTTTGACTGGTTTTCAAGATGAACTCTGATGAATTGATTTCTACACTAAACCAAAAAAAAGAGTGAGCGTCTATGTTGGTAGAGCTTGAGAGCAAGAAAGGGGCACAAAGCACGAGAAAGAGAAAGCAAGGGGAGTTTGAGAGGAGGAGTAGATTAGATTAGATTACATACACGAGGCCAAGGAAATAGCGATTTCCTACCCCCCCGCGTTACTTCGAAGTCGAATTAATTCCTTCATCCCTTTGGGGGGATGGGGCTGCTCCGGAGAGGACAGTGTCACAGCTACACCTCTGTTTGTGTTGGCTGGGGGCTACTTATGGGTCCTATGGCGCTCTTGCTTCCTAGGTAGGACCTAGCCTTTATATAATATAGGCTAATGTCCTAGGGGCAATCGCTATCCCTCAAGAAGTCTGCAAGCAAAAGAAAGCCAGACAGCTGCAATGCTGAAAGGCAGGAAGCAAGGGGGACAGGAAAAGGAGTATAAAATTACATCAAATTAGAACATCTGGCAGCAGAGAGCAGGAAGTCAGTATTGTATCTTATTCATTCTCACATTTAAATGCCCAAGGATCGCTGGCTCCCACATGCAACAGGATGAGAGGCTCGCCGCTTCAAGATGAAGTTCAGTGCTGTCCATGAGTTTGGTCTGGCCTGGAAAAAGCAAAGGCCCCTCCCAAGGCAGGAGTTAAGGCAGTAGGACCCATAAGTAGCCCCCAGCCAACACAAACAAATTTGTTTTTCTTTAAAGGTGGAAGGAAGTGCCAACACAGAATTCTATGTTGGCACAGCTGATCACATCAAAACAGGACACCTGGCAGCAAAAAGTCATAAAACATTGATTGAGTATTGTTTCTCACTGTCATTCCACTTCTTGAGCGCACAAGCACTGCCTTTGACATGCAAGACCTTTTTTAAAGACAGGATCAGCGGTTCAGCCAGCGTGGCGCTTCAGTGCTGCCCATGAGTTTGGTCCTTTGCCTGTTCAGTGTCGGCCCGCTGGCTTCCACCTGGAGCAGTAGGACGAGCAAAATGCAAGTGCTTGGCATTTCAAGTTGCAGTGTTAAGCCACTGAGCAGGGGCAACCATGCTGGCAGTAAGTGAGTTGTGAAGTGTAGGTAAGCAGCAAAGCAGGAGCTCATTTTGCAAATCAAAGCAAACCGGTTCCCTTCATATTGCACTGCATTGGAGCTACAAAGTCACTCTGAAAGTTTTTGCAAGAAGCCCCACCTGAAGCGCTGGGGATCTTGGATGCAGAGCCCCTTGGGAGCAGCCTAGACCTGCCACTCCCCGCATGACTCATGCCGCCGCTGTTTATTACACCACCAGCAGCACCTGCACCACCGCTGCTCCACGTGCTGCTGGCTTTGCTGCCGCACACCCTGGCCTCCCCTTTCTCTGAGGCAGCACCCCCTGTGCTGCGTCCCCCAGCTGCTGCCACCACTGCCAGCTTTGCTGCCATCGCACTCGCTCCAGCTGTGGCCAACCGCGCATGCCTCTGGCTCGTGCTGCCCTGCATGCTGCTCTGACTTGCTCCTCTGTTATTGACACTATCTGGTTGGGGTAGCGTGCCTGCACTCATGGATGGCTCAGCTGCTGACTGCACCGCACTTTCTGCTCCTGCACCCACACTGCTGCTGCTGCTGCCAATGCTGCCAATTGTAATTGGGTGCTTCGGTGCACGCTGTGCTGCTCCCCCTTGTGCGTGCTGCAGGACTGAGTGTTGTGCAAGCAGGTCCTTCAAAGCATGCAGGAGGAGGTCAAATTGCTGGGCTGTGCCTTCTAGGTTGCTTGCATCTGACACCTGCAGGTCAATGGGCATGATTATTTGTGCTTGGTTTAAGGCATGTGCATGAGATTTGCATTGGTGCCCTGCAAAAGGGTAAGCACTGTCAAAACTGTATCAAGCAAGATCCTTTTCCAACTGTGCGCAGAGCATCTCATGCGCAGTGGCAGGGTCGCCCTCACCTTCAGCTGCTCCACCACGCACTGCACTTCCTGGAGAGCACCCTCGATGCTCTGCCACACAGACTCTGGTAGACCCTGAGCCTCCCCCAAGTGAGAGCGCCCCTGCACAATCACATGCCAAACAGTAAGAGAGATGACCTGCCACTCTTGCGAGGCGTGGAATTGCAAGAGTGAGCGTGATCAAAGGCAGCAAGCTGAACTTCTCAAATAAGTGTAAGAAGTGTGTGCACGTCATGTGGGCGCTTATGGGACCCTGTAGAATTGCTGTGTCATGGTCAACTTTCACACATATCTAGATTTCAGAGATAAGCTCCATGCTCAGATTCTCACTGCAATGAACAACAAACGAAAGCACTCTCACCACTGGCTGAGCCAGCCCCTGCAGAATGGCCTCCACCTCCAGCAGCTCAGCGAAGCTCTGGCCATGGATGTCAAGCACCCTGCAGGGATGAACAACACACAGCAAGTGTGTAACACAACACACCTGACCTACCTTGCCGCAGCACAGATCCCATCGTGGAGGGGCTGCTGCATGCAGTTGACGGGGATCAGAGCAACAGCAGAATGTGGCACACGACAGAAAACATGCCAAGGCATGGGGCACTGAGCAACTCACTGCTGGAAGGTTGCCCTCATCGCCTCAAGAACCTCGGCCACAGAGCCAGGGTCACCAACAGCATGGATGAGCTGCTGGCTGATCTCACTCTGCTGCTGCTGCTGCTGCTGCTGCTGGTGATCACTTGTTGATTGCATGCTGCTCACCGCAGCTTTGCTGCAGGGGGTGTGCTGATCTTGCTGTGCTGGATCTGGTGAGCGCGTGTCTTGCTGAGAGACTGCTGGGCTACACTGTGCCCCAACAAAGCTGCACCTGTCTGAGGAGGCACTGCTTACACTGCCAGACTGTGCACCTGCTGCTGCTGCTGCTGCTGCTGCTGCTGCAGAGGGTGCTGGTGTAGAATGGTGCGCAGACTGCTGCTGCACCCTCAGATTGTTGCTGCCTTGTGCACTTCCCAGTACAGTGCTGCTGCTGCTGGTGGTCATGGAGAAAGATGTTGCACCCAATGGCGTGGTGGTGAACTCTGGTGTGGTGCTGGTGCTGTTTGGGTTTGCCGTGCTGGGTGGTGTTGGTGTTGTGGAGAACTCGGGAGTGCCAGGTGCAGGAGAGAGGGACAGCAGGCCTGGCTGGGCAGGGGTGTTGATTACTGATGTGGGTGTGGTGTTGATGGGTGCTGCAGAGGACAGGGATAGGAGCGCTGACAGGTCTGCGGCTGCTTGTGGTGCACTGGCACCTGTGTGGTAAGTGTGTGTGTTTGGGGAGAGTGCTGAGACGCTGTGGAGTTCAGGCAGGATGAGAAGGCACGAGCTGTGCAGCAAGGAAATTGAGGAGAAAGCAAAAGCTGACCTTGCATGGGTGAGAAAGCCTGCTGAAGACAGCAAGAAACAGCTACAACTACAATTTGACCCGAAGCAAGCGCATCCATGCCCACCAAAAGCAAGTAGCATGATACAAAAGCACAGAGGCAGAGCCTGGATCTCACCATACCTGAGCTGTGTGCTGCTCCTGATGCACTCGCTGCTGAATCAGCGGTCCCTCCAGCATCTGCACCACCACCACCACCCTGCTCAGCCAATCCCACACTACTCATGCTGCCTGTGCTTCTTTCTCCACCTCCACCACCACCACCATCACCTCCACCATTGCTGCTGCTGTTGCTGTTGGCTGCATCACCATCCCCTGCTGCACTCAAGGCCTGTGCATCCCCCTCACCTCCATCACTGCAAAGCACAGCAGGGCTTGACAGCTTGCTGCTGCTGCCAGGGAACAGCCTTGTCGGCTGCAGTGCAGATAACCCCCCACCCTCACCACCCTCTTCCTCTTGGTTGCTGCACGTGGTGCTGGGATGTGCTTCTCCACCTTCACCTCTGTCTTCTCCTACATGACCCACTGTTGCACGGATGCTCTTACCCCCGGTCTGGACCCTGCCTGTGGTCCTGACTGCCCCTTTGCTTCTTGCTTCCATTGAGCTTGGGGATCTACCCTGCCTGCTGACTGCCAGGTGGCCAGCCCTCTGTGCTGCTGCCCCTTGTGCTTGTGAGGGTGGCAGCTTGGCAGCGATTGCGAGCGATGGGTGTGCAAACCTGTACATGTGTGAATGGCGGACGTAAAGTGACATGTAAGTCTTAAATGGGCAGCAATCTGCCTGCCAACGTGGGATGGCCATCATCCCATGACATGCGTCCAAACATCGGACTCAAAATCCAACTGGGAGCCTCACCTGAAGCAGGGAAGGCCAGGGGGCACTTGGTCTGCAGCCGTGCCGAGGAGGGTCTTGGACTGAGCTTTGATGGGGAACTGCAGGTGGAGTCAAAGTCATCAAAGAAACTGTCCTGGTTGGTTCACATTGCATCCAATCGGAGCTGCTCATGTTCATTGCAAAGCTCAATCCTCCTGGATCACAATCAATTTACAATTATGCTTACAAATGTTTGCGCTCCTGTTTATAAAAGCACAGATGATTGCCAGGACTAATACTGGCAATGGTTGGCTCAAAGCGGAAGTGCAGTGGTACCTGGTATGTCTCCAAGCTTGGGAATGCTCCCATGGAGTGATGAGCTGATGCAGCAGGGCTGTGTGCAGTCTGGTGTCGCGCGGATGAGGATGGATCACAGGCCAAAGTGTTGTCTGAGGGGTGCTGTGCAGGCTGCTGGGGTTGGTTGGTGCTGACTGGCTCAGAGGCAGGTAGAGGTGATGGCGTGTCATCGTGGGATTGTGTGGGTACAGGCAGCAGTGGTGGGGTGGAAGAGGCAGGCTGTGAGTCTGGTGCACATCCTGGCGATGCTGGAGTAGGGCACACAGTGCCCATGGGATCCTTGCTGCTGCTGCCTTGGGTTGTGGTAGCAACACCTGTGCAAGCATGAGCATCACGTAAACCAGTACTAATTCTGTTATTGCATCAAAAGTCAATGCAAATGGTAACCAACGAGCACAAGCAGGAGCTGAGAGCAGACATCTCAGAAAGAAGCAGAAGCATAGGAAAGTGAGTGTTTCACGATGCTAGTGCCCAACTTCCAAGCACTCCCAGTTCTCCAGCTAGCATCATCAGACATGCATGGGATGTGCTCAGGCAGGTGCATCTAGATCTCTCAAGCCTGGAACAATTAGTGTGCTTTAAAAAGAAGGACAGCCCAAGTACAAGCTGAAAACTGCTGCAGCACACACCTGAGCAGCCCCTGTTGCCAGCCGTCTCTGCGCTGGACGTGATCTCGGGCGCGTCACTCAGTCCACAGCCTGGGGAGTGCGGGCTGCAGCTGCTGTGAGGTGCACTCAGCATGCGTATCTCTTCCGTGCGGCAGTGGGGGCTGCTGAGAACTGAGTGCTGCTTCAAGCTGCCAAAGAGGTGCTGGGGACTGCTGGGCAGCATGCACGTGGCTGGCCTGGCTGGCTGAGGAGACAGGAAGCATGCAAGTGAGAGGGAGGAGGGTGAGGTGGCAGCGGGTGCAGCGTTGGGGCAGTTTGGGCTTATGAAGGAGAGGGGGGAGAGATGTGGACCACTCATGTGCTGTGGTGACCAGGGCCAGTGGAACAAGCTGTCAGGTTGCAAGGTTGGGCTGGAGCTGAACTCCAAGGGCAGCAGCAGAGCATCTGTGTGTGTGCAGAAAGCGGTAATGAGTAGAAGGACTTTAAATGAACTGAAGAGCAGAAGGTTAAGCTGCTGAAGGTGCAAGTAAAGTGTAGAAGGTCCAGTGAGCACAGCAGCCCAATCCAATCATATGTTTGTGTTACTGTGCCCCCAAGCATTCATGCAGACGTGAGAAGCGGCTGAAGCCTGGAGTGGCAGCACAGGCCCTACCTGTGGGCAGCTCAGGCATGTCTTGCAGGCGCAGTGGGTCCCTGGCGATCAGGTCAAGAGTGATGCCCTGGTCAGCCGCGTTCCCACCTGTATCATGTCAAGGGATTTAGTGTTATGAGTCTTCATCATGGGCTCATTCAACGAAGAAAAAGCCTGGGCTAAAGAGCTCAAGCAGTACACATCCTGATCTGGTCTCGCCTGGTAAGAGTTAAGAAACAAAAGGGCAAGGCTGTATGGCTATTGGTTGCTCAAGGAAACATCATGTGACACCTGATGGGAGCAAGAAGTGAGTCCCAGGACTGCAAGCATGCCTCCAAGCCAGGGACCCAGGCAGCGCAAAAGAAGGGGCGGTGGGCAGGAGGAGCGTGGTGGTGATCTGCCCCTCCTCCTTCTGTGGCTCCTGCTGCTGCTGCTGCTGCTGCTGCTGCTGCTGGTCCTGATGCTGCCCTGCAGCAGACAAACCCTGGTTTTGCTGCTGCTGCTGCTGCTGCGCAGGAGTGCCTCCGCATGTCAGTGCAGGGGATGGTGCAGGCAATGCAGGCACCAGTGCTGCTGGACCAGTGCTTGTGAGACTGCTGACAACCTCTGTCTCTTCCAAGGCCTCCTGCCCTTGTTTGCACCTTTGCTTGCAGCATGTGAGCAGCACTGCCAGGCCACGCATGGCCTTGCAGCATGCCAGCAGCGTGACCAGGGATATCAGGCACAGTGCACAGCTGGTTGTGCTGCTGAATGATGTGGGGGGAAAGTGCTGCTGCCAGCGAGCTGCTGCTTTTGCTGGTTGTGGTGCTGCTGCGGGTGCTTTGCCACAGTGAAGGATTCCGTGAGCAGGGGTATCAAGGGAGGAAGCACCAGCAGCCAGCTGCTCTAGTGGTTCTGCGGCTGCTTGTGTGGAGGACAAGGGCTCTGTGAGGCTCATGCTGTTCTGAGCTGCAGTGTGCCCCGGAGGCTGGCCTGATCTCTGGCTGCTGGGCTGTGCTGCTGCTGTTGTTGCAGGCAGCTCGTGCTCAATCATTCTCTGGTGCTCCACCTCCCATTGCTCACTGCCTGGGCTGCATGTGTCAGGCAGCAAGCTGTCTCCCCACAGCGCATGCAGGGGATGCAAGGGGGGGCAACTGAAGGGGGGGCTGGTGTCTGTCAGGACGGAGGTGGTGGGGGGGTGCTGAGGTGCTGCGATTTTGTGCTGGGGTGCGGTGATTTGGATGTGCTGGATTGGCAGGCGGGGTGGGAGGGAGAATGATGCAGGCAGGAGAGCTGGAGCAGCCAGAAGCAGGGCTGCTGCGAAAAACAGGAGGCTGGTGGCTGCCAGTGTGATTGCCCAGGGCTTGGTGTGTGGACCTGTGTGTGCATATGTTTATGGTTGCTGGTGTTATTATGTTCGTTGTGTGCTTGCATGCAGGTGCCTCCGTGCTTTCTTCCAGATCTCCATTGTTGGTGAGGGAGTGCCAAACAAGGAGCACGTCGTGCTGTGCTGAGTGATGCAGCGAGGTCATGGTACTCAGCTGGTGTGCAAGCAAACAGGCAATGATGCAGTGCAGAGCCCACCTTTTTG
Source organism: Dunaliella sp. M2 (assembly GCA_004335885.1). NCBI lineage: Eukaryota > Viridiplantae > Chlorophyta > Chlorophyceae > Chlamydomonadales > Dunaliellaceae > Dunaliella > Dunaliella sp. M2. The sequence goes on along the minus strand of QFBH01000297.1, from coordinate 14,623 downwards.
GCCCCGCTGGCTGGCCCACTGTGCAAATTCTGGCGTGTTTGCCAAGTCATTCAATGCCCATGCTGTGACCATGTGAGAGCAGGTGTGAAATCGTGAGGGATGCAAGTCAAACAGCACGCGCTTGCATGCGCTCCTGAGCTTCTCAGTCCTCCCCCACCACCCTTCCCCCAGACACCAGAATTTTTTATCAGACATGAGCAGTTAACTTGCCTGCGCACAGGTCGCGCGCTGCTGCTGCTGCTGCTGCTTACCTGTGCACAGGTCGCGCCTGCAACTCGCAGTGGCAGCATCCTGAAATCCTGGCAGGAAGGGAGGTGGCTGCAGTTCCCATGCCTCCACATCATCAAGAGCATCTTCATCCCACGGCTCAGGGTCGTCCTGGCCCCACGCCTCGCCCACGACCTCGGCTGTCTGCTCCTGGCTCTCTTCGGGCCCTGCCCTGCCAGCTGCTAGTGGGCTGGTCGAGACAGCGTCCATGGTTTTTCTGCAAAACTTGTTGCGTTTTCGATTAGGCGAGAGGGTGCCGTTTGCCCGCAGTTGCAAGTCGAGCGTTGACCACTTCCCCGCCTCTTTCCTTGACGACCGACAGCACAAGAAATTTTTAGAATTCAGTACAGCTGTGTGTGCCTGCTCAGGGCTGGAAAGGGTGGGCCTGAGACTATCAGAAGAAGAACTTGCATTTTAGTCAGTGCCTGCATTTCATACGAAGCCTTCCTGGCAGTCAATCTTTCTGGCTGAATGGCAGATGATGTAATTGATCGATGGACTGACAAAAGGCCTTGCAGGCGCGAAAAGGGGCCTGTTGTGACAAGACCTTGTTTCCAATCGTTCTCAGAGTACGCGGCTAGCAAGCGAACCAGTTGAAACAATCTCAGTGTATTACATGGGGAATGCCGAAAATGAAGGCCAATATGGCACGCAAAAAAGAACAATGAAATGTACACACAGAGAAGGAGAACAGTGCACGCTCACAATCACTCACCCACCCTCCCCGCTGATGCCCCCACGCTCATGGACCCCTGCGAGTAAGATGTAAACAAAGCTGCATGAGACAATGGCAATAATCCCAAATCCTTCCCACTTTGCATGGCTTTTGCCTCAGGCAAGCTGATGAATGACATTGGCACCAGGTCGGTGCCAGGTGCAGTGACAGAATGAAACCTGCCAAGCCCGTGATGACTGCATTGTACTCTAGCTAGTTGACTCACCTGCTTAGCGGACCTGTGCTTGGGAGCATCCCTGAGGGGTTGGTGAGCTGTTTCTGTTTCTTGAGGCACAGCAAGCCTCACACACAAGTGCTTGTCAGTCAGAAAGCACAAAGCAGGGAGCGTGAAAGCACAAGGCAAGTAGCCCAGCTCTTGATGAGCATGGGCCTGAGAAAGCTCATGGGAGCTCGCACACAGCATGTGGCAGCATGTATTGTGCAACACCTGGACTAAATTGAGCACTCTGGAGCTCTCTTACGAAGACTGCACACAGAACACGATTGAACGCGATTGCTCTCAGCTGCTAACCTGTGTCTCTCAAAGCAAACTCTAAATGGAGAGGAAAGGAGCACCAAAAAGCGCTCAGCTGAACAACACTCTACCACCTTGGGAGCGGCGGCACACACACCAGCAAGCAAGCCTGCTCACTTGCCGCCTCGAGCAATGATGCCCTCTGCTGCATCTGAGACAAAGTGGACGCGTTTCTGTTCCAGATCATGCTCAGCCTTAACCTGCACACAGGCATGTATGTTTAAAGTGTGTTTTCAGAGTGGGAGAAGGGGGACATATGTGCATGCAATGGGTGCACGCATGCACATGCACAACTGGTCTGCTAACGGGTGCACACATGCACATGCACAACTGGTCTGCTAACGGGTGCACACATGCACACAAGCACGCCCTAGAGCACTCACCTGGTCTGCGAACGTGCGCTTGTCGTTGGTGATGAAGGGTGATGCCTCATCCATGTACACCATGGCATTCTCGCCAGGTGCTGGTCCCAGGCCCTCCACGTAGTGCACCACAGCCAGCTGTGTGTGGACGCAAGGGTAAATGGGTGCATGTGGGTGGGTGGGTGGGTGTGGGTGCGCTTGCAGGTGCCTGCTGCCCTCTGCCATTGGATAACGTGCGTGCACGTAAGTGGCTATGCTGGCACCAAAGAGTTCGGTGATGTTCGTAGTGTGGGATGCTGGCACCTTTAGCAGAGCTTTGTGAAGCATGCACAAGCTCTGCCAAAGGTGTCAGCATCCCACACTCATAAACATTACAAACATCTCTCAGACTCCCTGCACACTGCTCATCACTGTCTTATGAAGATTCTGAATCTATGCATCTACACAGGTGCCACACAAACAAAATCTCCCACACATTCAAGCAAAACGAAGACCCGCTGCACACATCATCACCACTCACTGGCGGCAGTGCTGGCTGAATCATGAAGACCTGCGCTCTCTCCTCCTCGCTCGCTTTGCTCTCCTCATCAGGCCAGCGCACGCGGCGTGGCGTCACTGCTGAGCGGCGTTACATTGTACTAATTATGTGATAATGATGCTCAACAAAGGGAGGAGAGCAGTGCGGAAATGAGGTGGGCGAGTTGGAGCAGCACATGCTGTTTTTTATGGTGCGGAGGAAGTGCTGTGTGACTGCGAGGGTGCAAAAGGGTGGAGAGGCTTTGGCAGCTCGTTCCAAAGCCAATTCACCCTCATGTACTTGTGCAGACACGCTGCCACACGTCACTTACACGCAACCTTGCACGTGGATGAGCGATTGCTTCATGCCCAGAATGACAGGTTGACTCGGATTTCAAACATGCGCTTTCAACACAAGTGCACCAAGGCGGAGCAACTGCTTGGCGTCCAAAACGACAGGTGGTGCACAGGAGAGGCATCAAAAACTCCTCTTCTTCTCAAATGCCTAGCAGTCAATGTGAACGTTCTGATTGTAAGAGCCAAGTGAGTGACATGAGGCAAAATAAATGACTAACACAATAAAGGCACACCTGCAGCTGAGCCCTGCCTGCTGCCCTTCATGGAGCTCCTCCTCTTTTGTGATCCAGAGCCTGTGTTGTTTTGGTGGGAGTGCAACAGTAGTAGTGTTACAGTTCACACTGATGCTGCCAGAGGTCAATTAATTATGGCCACTGTGTGTGTGCAGCTTTGTCAATCCCACAAAAAAAAGCAAGCATTATCATCCACTGCTTGCAGTGCACTGAGTGTGTGAGTGGGGACTGGGGCATGTGAGACGTAGCCACAGGACCCACTTTCACACTCAGCACACCGCTGCATATCACAGCACAGCATGCACAACACGCACCCGACTCCGCCGCCGTGAACGCGCTGTTCAGCTCGCTCAGCAGATCCGCATCCAGCGCGTCCGCTGCTTCCTTCCGTTTCTTCGCTGCATTTGCTGCTGCCCTCTCCTCCCCCTCACTCTCCCTCACCCACCTGCTCTTCATCGCAGGAGCACTCGCAGCATTTCCACCGACCCCACGCTCACCACCCTCTCCCTCTCCCCTCCCACTCCCTCTCTCACCTCCTCCTCCGCTCCCCTCCTCTTCCTCTTCACTCCCAGCCTCCCACCTGCTCCGCTTTCCCCCCCTCTTCTCACCCTCTCCTTCCCCATTACCTCTCTCCCATCTGCTCTTCACCGCTGACGCACCTGGTCCAACCTCCTCCCCCTCCCCACTCTCTTCGCTGCCCTGCTCCCACCGACTCCTTGCCCTTGATGACCCCCCTACCCCACCCCCCACTTCCTCATCATTATCATCATTTTCACTCCTGCCATCACCCCCCTGTGATCCCTGCTCCCAACGACTTGCCTTTGCACCAGTCTCAGTGAAATCACTGCTTAACCCCCTTCTGCTACTCGCACCACCCACACCATCCTCCTCCTCACTGCTTTCCGTGGTGCCCTTCCCAGCCCAACGGCTGCTTGCAGCACCAGCAGAGGTTGATGATGATGGTCTTGGTGATGAGGCAGTGGTGGTGTTGGTGGCAGCGCTTGCGTCTGCAGCACTGCCTGCATAATTACAAGGAAGGAAAGTATGCTTGAGTGAATGAGAGGAGAGCACTTAAGTGGGTGGAGGTAGTGGTCTTGGTGATGAGGCAGAGGTGGCATTGGTGGCAGCGGTTGCGTCTGCGGCACTGCCTGCATGATTGGAGTCAAGGAGAATATGCTTGCGTGAACAAGAGGTGAGCTTAATTTCAAGTAGGTGAAGGCAATGGCTGAGAGTCTTGCCAGCTCCTCCACTGCCTCAGCTAGGGCGCTTGAACACCAAGTTGTGCACACAAGACTGCACGTATGCACATGCACACAAACGCACACGCACACGCACAAACGCCCCTGCGCGCGCGCACCAACACCCACACACCCACATGCACGCATGCAGAACAGACTCACTTGGCTCTGCTCCTTTGTTGCCGCCAGCAGCAGCCTGCCTTGCTTTGCTGCCTGCAGCGCCCGCCTTGGCTGCCTCTTCATCACTCTCCATGTCTACTTCATCAATGTGTGACGCACCTAGTGCATGCAGTGTATTAAAGTAAGTAATTAGCAATTCAGGTAAGTTATTGGCAATACTTTGATCTACAATGACGCGAGAACACTGTGAGGATGTGAAGGTTTGGTGGGGACACAATGCGCTTTCCTCAGTGAACAGCCTTTTGCATAGGCACATGGCAGACTGCAGTCAACAACACACACCTGCTATCTTGCCGTGCACGAGAGGCACGACGTCCAGCAGTGGCAGTGTGGTTGGCGGCGCCTCCCAAGCGTCTGCAAGCTTCTGTGGGTGCAGATGGAAGGAGAGCAGACAAGGGACATTGGGTCGGCCAAATACCGGGCGTGTTGAGAAGGAAGTAATACTTGTCCATTGGAGTTTGTAGACTTTACTTGCAAAGAGACCACACACACACACACACA
>QFBH01000291.1:21460-32757 GCA_004335885.1 Dunaliella sp. M2 | reverse complement strand
TGCACACGAAAACCTGCACTTTTCATGAAAAGGCTGGCAGGCCACCAGCACTGATTTCCACGACAATTTTAGAAATCTGCTGTGCAGGAAGGCCAGAAAACCTTGATTGGCATGCACATACCTGCTTCAAGTTCTTGACTTTGCTGACAGGGATGTCGATGACAACGGATGGCCGAGGGGGGGTCGTCTGGCTGTATGCCTCTGTGAAGGAAATTTTATCAAGTGCAAGATCACTTATGCCTTGTTTACTTAAGCGGCACTGTGCAGCATGCATGAAAAATTCTTATCTCGTGCAATCACATCTGAGCAAGGTCTGCATCCAAGTTACTGCAACTTACATCGGCGGTGGTGCTGAGGGCATGCATTTACTAAGGCACACCTCTGGAGGCCCTACCTGTCTCTGCAGCACGCGGGGTCCTGTAAATGCCCAAGCGCGGCAGAGCAGACACGCCCTGGGAGTTGACAAAGGCCTTTGGCAGTGCTTCGACGTTTGCCTGAGTAGGACGGTAGAAGAGTGTGCCAGAAAATGAGCATAGATTGGCACTTCAAAATTGCATCTCACTGGATTTGCAAGAAAAGCAGTCGCATGCTCATGCCAGGGCTGCTTGTTGGAAGACTGGCCTCCAAAGGCACAGAGCACGCCTGTGTGCACTACTCACCTTCAAGAACTTGATGCCCTTGCGCAGGTGGTCGTTCGCTCGGAGTACCTTGCAGACTTCTGGAAACGACTTGCTGCACCCGGTGCACCATGGCGCATACCACTCTGCAGGCGAGGAAGCAGGAAGGGATGAATGCTGAAGCTGATTTTAACCTCAAGTTTAAGAGAGCATGTCTTGAGGCCTTATGGAAACAAAAGGGCAAGCTATACATCAACTCACCTACAGCCACGATATTTTGACTTGCATTATTCATCTCTCCGCAAAATGAGTCAACGTCATGCACCTGCAGGGGTGCACACAAAGCATGGCTGCTGAGTGAGCAAGGCAAAAACAGAAAGCAAGGCTCACAGTGGACACTGTATTGATTGAGCAATGAGGTCTGCTGATGACAGCCTGCATCTGAGTAGTAACACACCTACTCACCTCAGTGAACAAGTCAGGGTGCATCTTCCACCATTTCCCCTCGTCCTCTGCGTGTACAGGCGTGGCGTTTTTTGTGCAAGCATTCATGCAAGCGCGCTTGCGTGTATCCGTGCCGGCATGGGCGAGGACACTGATACTGCGTGCTTTGCTTTTATGCGGTGCTGTGCACGACTGGACCCAGGCATCCTCATGCACAATGGTACTGCATTTGTTTAGGCGCGCAAATGCAAGTGCGGATCTGGTGAGTTACACACAGCCACAATGAGCTGCAGCTGGTACCTGGGGCAAGGACAGTGGCTGGTTGCTGCTTGGACTGGCCTCCTCCAAAGAAACCGTGGGCGCTCACATTTGGACGCGCCCTCGCAGAGCATCCTTGGATGTGGCGTGGCTGGAACAACACAGTGGCTCCACGAGACTGCTTGCTGAGTGCTGGGTGGAAAGCAGGTGGTTGTGGGAAGCATTTGGGGGGATGTGGTAAACGTGCGCTTGTAAATGCAGGGCACGGTGCAAGCAGGCCCTGCATCACACAAATTCACTTTTATTCTATTGCTCAGGATTTCAGAAACAAAGGGAACTGAACTGAGTTTGCAAGCTGCAAGTTCTCTGCCACTCTGAGGTACGGCAACTCACATGGCAGTTGCTATGCACAGTCATACGTGTACAGATGTGCATGCGCACACATCCGTGCGCACGCGCGCACACACACACACACGTACACACGCACACATGCACACACNNNACGCACGCACGCACGCACATGTTAGTGTGTTGCCTTGCAAGATGCAGATGGCACATGACAACGATCGCCCTGCTCCTCCATTTGGCTGCCTGGAGCCAGGCGGCGGTGCTGGCACGCTTTTACATCGGGGCAGTGTTCGGTGCTGCCTGTGCCTCGGACAGGAGCACATGGCTGGCATGTGTCACCTCCCCTAGCGGGGCCTTGTTCACAGACCTCCCTGCCAATGCTCTTGGATCCTTTCTCCTCGGCCTGCTGTCCCCTTCTGGCCAGCTCAATGTGGTTCTCGACCTGCAGCCAAAGGCTGAAGGTATGTATGCATGCTTGGATGGTGAGCATATTGTATCCTTCAATTCCTGCTGCCTGTTTTTTAGATGGCCATTTTTCTTAGCTGCTTTCTGTTTTTCAGCATCTACTGGGTCCTTTTGATGTGGATGGCTCCCCCCCTTCCCCCCCCCAACCTTGCCCTGCAGGAGACCTGGCTCTGCTTCCCATGGGCAGCCCTCTCCAAGCACACAACTGCTTTCTTACGGGGCTAAGGACAGGCTTCTGTGGTTCCTTGACAACATACGCCAGCTGGGTGGGTTGCATGTCTGTCTGTGCGTGCATTCTTGATCTGTACGAAGGTTTTTTCTGTGTGCTGGATCCAGGCAAGGCTACGCCTGTAAAATAGTGCACACACACATGAACATCCACACGTGCACACTACAGTTTATGATCAAACACACACGTACACGCAGATGCTTCAGATGGTGCAGATGCTTGTTGGTGGGAAGCCCAGTGCCTTCAACACAGAATGGGTGGCTGCACTCATTGGGCTATATGTTGGCCAGGTGGGTGGCTTAGCTCCTGTTGCCTAGTCACTGCCATGGCCATGCCAGACTTATATTGCAATTGTGCACGGGCAAGGGTCAGAAGAAGCTCAAGCGACAACTTGATTGCCATCATGCAGTGCCTGCTGGACAGTGCTTGGCATGTAAGGTCTGTCATTAGATAGTACCTGTCACTTTGTTGCACAGGCGGTAGCACTGCAGTCTCTCCATCTTGGCCAACAGCTTGCTGCAGTCCTATGGCACCTGCACTCCGTGAGGACATGCAGGTGTGAGGTAGGCCTCATGAAAATGGATTAGGATGTAGGATGTGGTGTCCTGTCGTATAGCTGGAGTTCCACGACAAACAAATTGAGGCAAGTCAAGGAGCGCAGGCTCTGTTGCTCAGTGTGCAGTGCTTGCTGTGCTTCATCATCCTTTCATGATACCTGAAGCACCGCATTCAACATTGTGCTGTCACAGAACCAAGCCTTGTTTGCGCTCTTGCGTTGGAGCGGAAAGCAGAGACAGGAAGATGTCAGATAAGGAGATGGAAGAGGACAAGGGAGAAAAGCAGATTTCTGTTGAACAGCAGCAGCAGGATGGAGAGCAAAGCATGCAACGTCCTTGCAAGCGCCACCCCCTGCATGCCGCCCTTGACGTGCTTGCAATGCTTGTGCTCTGCGCACTGACTGGGGTCAGCTTGGCTTACCTTGTGATCGATCTTAGGTCGGAGACGTATGTGAGTGGCTTTTACTGCTGTGCAAGAGTTGCAGAAAGAAGATGGGCTCTTTCACGTGCTGCTCTGACACTTGCCCTGTGGAGTTTATTCCATCTGCTGTGCTTGACCCCCCCCCTCCTCGTGGTTCTTTTTATCCAGTCTGCAGGCCGTCCGAGGTCGCACGTGTGGTTCGCCATCCTTTTTGCCCCATTTGGGTGCTGCTGTAGGTAAGCACATGCCTGGTGGCAAGGAAGTGGCCCCATTTAAAAATCGTGAATTTTTTATTTTGCTCAATCTTGTGCTCAAGAACATGTGCTCAATGTATTTGACTGGCAAGCAGCTGTAAGGTGTAAGAGGACTCGTATGACTTCACTGATACTCTGCTCTCTGCCTACTTCTTTTTAGGTGGCTCCTGAGTCACTTGAATACGCAAAGAAGGCATTCCCTTGCCTGGTTTCCTGTGGGTGAGTGCAAAAAGTCTGGAAGACGGTTTTTGCTCACATGCTTACATCATCTTAGGTGGAGAAGCCAAAAGCAGAGGTTGCTTGCATGCCAACTTTTTCATGTCTTGATGACCTCTGCAATTTTCTCTGCAGGCACATTCATTGCGAACCAGTTGGCTGTCGCACTGGCAATCATGGTCGCAATTCTGGAGGTCCGCCTTGGAAACCTTAAGCTCGTTCAGGTGGGTGTGGTAGAGCGCCAGACGGATTGAAGAGGATTTGTTTGTTTCAAATGAACATGCTGGCTAAGATCAGGTAACAAGCGGTGGCTGCAGCATTTCCGACCTGCACTCTTAGCGAAAGGGTGCCTCTCTTTATAGCTTCATCAACACTCCTCTCAAACAAAAGCTCAAACACCTTGCTGTCAACAGGGCTCAGCTCTTTTTGCCACCGTGGCCGGGTTCAGCGGCTCACTGAGCACCGTCTCCACCTGGATTGCGGAGGTGTGCCAGCACACAATCAAGGGGATGATGTAGAACTTGCATTCTTGCCTTTGCTTGCCTGTGATGTACTTGCTGCATCCGGCAGCCCTTTCCCCACTTTTGTGTCTGCTAACCTTTGTTACTCTGCACTCTTCCTGCAGGTACAAACTCTGAACGCAGTGGAGCCAGGGCATGCTCGGGGCTATATGTACGCGATAGTTTCCATGTTGGTGTCTGTCGGCATTGGCATCATTGGGTATGGCAGCGCTGTGTGGACGCTATAGGGCAGCTTCTCTACGTGTGCACACAATTTGGCGCACTCCTACATCATCTGTGCCATTTGTACATGCACAATTGCTACCTACCTGTTGCTGGTATGCTTTTCCTGCAAGATTATTATTTCATTTCATTGCAATCGGAAGCAAACTGCAGTAAAATAATCGTAAATAAAAAAGATTGCTTGAAAATGTCGGAGACGTTCGATAGCACCACCCGTGCTCGCGTGGGCAAGATCCCGCTGCTCTCAGTGAACGCGGGACCGAGAGACAAGGAGAAGTGGGAGGAGAGGCTGAAAGAGGTGAGTATGTGATTATGTGTGTACGTGTTGACATTCACTTGCGCACTGTGCACGCTCACGCTCGTGCCTCATGCGCGCACACACTCGCATGCGCACACACTCGCACGCGCATACCCACATACACACTTGCAGGCACTTTCCAATGCACACATGTAAACTGCATTTCTTGAATGCGCATGCATGCGCACACACGAGCACACATAGACGCACGTCCGTGCACGCAGACACTGGCGTGCATTCGCCACAATTCACACCAACACTAAAACACACGCCCTGCACACATGCACGCGCACCAGGAGCTCATGGCGCTGATCACGTACATCAAGCAGAACAAGGACGCGGACATGGACTGGTTCACCATTGAGCCCAAGAACAACGGGCTGAGCTGGCAGGGCAAGTGCTGGTACATCCACAACCTTGTCAAGTACGAGTTTGACTTCCGCTTCGACACGCCTGCCACCTATCCAGCAGCAGCACCAGAAATCGAGCTACCAGAGCTGGAGGGCAAGACAGCCAAGATGTACCGCGGCGGAAAGATATGCCTGACCATCCACTTCAAGCCTCTCTGGATCAGAAATAGGTGAGTTTTGGGGGAAGGGGTCTCTCACTGAGGCAAGGCGAAGTCCATCTGGCATTCCTTTGCAGCTTTAACCACTTTAGCTTTCAGCCTTGTCAATTAAGCACTGTTTTGTCTGCTTTGTGCTTTCTTCTCCTCTTCTCAAGGTCACACCAAAAGGAAGTGACTTCCAGCAGGCTGGAAGTGGAACTCCTCTCACCCGAATTGGCAAAAACGTACGCACACATGTTGCCTCTTGCTCGCAGTCCACGATTCGGCATCGCGCATGCCCTGTGCCTAGGCTTGGCACCATGGCTAGCTGCAGAGGTCCCTTACCTAGTAGAAGCTGGGGCCATTTCACCCAAGGTGTGAGGGGCAGTTGTACATATATTAGATAAGAGTATTCAGCAGGATGAACTGTCTGGGTGGCACTTGAACTGTGGTGGTTTTTCTCCCCTTTTCTGCCCTTTCAAACAATAAGTCATATTTCGTTGCAATTTGTTTCTCCTCAACTTCTACCTTCACTGCATAAAAGATCTATGAATCACTGTCCAGTATATAGCAGTCAACTCGTCTGACTGACTGGCGTATGTAATGGTGTGTCATTGATTGATTGATTGATTGATTGATGGCAAAGCAGATGCGCAGCTACCGTTTAACCGTTTACATTACGCCACTCAATCGAAAAGGACGATTGCTGGGCGAAAAGCTAGGCAAACATAACCTCAAGAGAAACATGTGCAGGGCCTGTGTTAAAGGCAATGCTCTTCAATTCACAAAATTGAGTACCCATGGAAGGCTGTCTGGCAGCTTTAAGGCTACAAGCTTGCAGAGCTCATTCTCGTTGAGTGCTTCAAGCAAGTTGCAGAAACCATCTATGAAGGACTAGAGAAACAGTCATGCCTGCACAGGCCTGAGAGAAGGCTGCTGGACAGGCACACGAATCAAGCTATTGCACAACCGTATGTTTAACAATACGCTGACGTCAATCAGTGTCAATCACTTACCTACGCGAAGGGCACTCAAATTCCTAACAAGTGAATCTTGAAACGCTCACCATCTTTGATCATGCCATCCACAAACTCAGTATTGCCAAGCCGCAGCCCTGAGCGCGCCTTCAAAGCAGCAGTGCAAGGTCCTGCATCCATGCAGATGAAGCAGGGCTGGTCCAGGGGGGTGTTTTGACACAACTCAACTAATAAGAATTTTTAATTGTGCAGAGCTACAAAAAAAACAGGTTCCCAGGTGCGCGCGCAAGGGTGCCTCGCGGTCTCGAATGCACGCCCATTGTCTCGTAATGAATATGATTTGATTTTGTTGTATTTTCAGTCGTTCTGCTCTGCTGCTCGAGCCTGTCTTGGACTCTTGGATGCCTCGTGAGGTCAAACGTGGGGGGATTCATTGTGAGAGCGATGCACAGTGGGGAGACTTTTTAGTCTCTGCACTTCTCACCATGGTCACTGGGCTGAGGCGCTTCAGTAGGCGCCACCCAGAGCGCGATGTTGAGCTCTTCGAGCATCTCACCAACCCCTCCTTCACGCCATCCCTACATGTGGCAGTCTCAGCTCCAGCGTCCACAGCGGCCTCACCGCCACAGCCCCTCGGCAATGCACACCGTCCACTGATCATCCTCCAACTACACTGTGCCACCCTGACGTGCCATGCAAGAGACATGGTGCCTCTGCGACCAGGTATGTGTTTGCATCCTTTGTGTGTGTGCAGCATCTTGCAGCAGGAGTGCAAGCTTGAAGCGCTGCACCGCGCATCATGTGTCATCATCAAGCATTGTGCCTTGAGTGCATTGCTGCCGCAGCTGAACTGGTCGAGGCACTGTGCATCGTGCCTTGAGTGCATTGCTGCCGTAGATGAATTAATCGAGGCACTGATTAATTGGATTCAACTCAGCGCATACTTTGCCTTACATGCCCGCGCATGCCCCCTGTCAAACAGCTCATGCCCTCGAGCAGCTGCCCCCTGCTAAGTTTGCAGCAGCAGCGAACAAGGTGTGCAGGTTTTTGTGTGTGTGGGGGGGACGCCCTGAGGTGGATGCAGGTGTGTTCTGTTTATGTAACGGTTACTGCTACAGGCAAGTCTGCCCATTTCACACGATTCCAGACACGCATGCTTTCTTGTGCCAATCCTCGCCCCACCACCCACCAGCAGGCACTGCATGACAGCTTGCCTGATGCAAGCAACAGCGCCACCAGTGATGAGGACGGCAGCAGCAGCGGCAGCAGCATGGGCTGGCTGGCAGTCCTGCAGCATGCCTCAGCCGCTTTCGCCCACGCTTGGGTTCCCACTTATCTGCCAGAGATGCACACGTCTCCTCTGTTGCTCCCTACCCATGCATTTGATTCGCCATCAAGAGGAGCAAGAAAACAAAGTCAACTGTGCGAATCCAATCCTAGGCTACAATGGAAGACTGCTGCAACCAGTGCTTATCCAGTGCCAGGCATCCGAAGCCATGCTCAAGGAAACATACATGCGCTTCTCACACTTTGCAAGCTAGAGAACAACCTCTCCTCATCCATGTGCCTAACACCAGGCTCACGGCACCTCATCCTGATAGCTGCTTCCACTCTAACACATAACACGCTCACACTTCTCCACCTCCATCAGCAGCCTCCATGCACGCGGCTGACTGTACCTGGCCACTGCCATTGCTACGACAGAGTTGGGCATGGCAGGGCCGGGGTTGGCTGCAGGAGGGGGGCCAAGGCTGAAAGCATCCAGCAGGATCCGCTCCAGTACGGTGCTGCTGCCTGCTTGCCCGGGCTCAATGCCCTTCTGCAGCGCTGCGTGCTTGCTGATGAGCTGAATGACCTGCATACAGCGCACGGGGCCCACAGGTTGCAGCATGTTCATTTGCGCACCAGAAGCATGGGGAGTCAGCAATCCAGATCCACTGTGCAGTCTTAACCCGAGTGACCTAGCTGTGACATTCCATGGCAGGTTGATGTGCTACGACAGGGTCTCTCTGATGCACAGCTGCTTCCAAGCAAACACTGTCATGAGGGGCCTAAAAGGGGTTTTATTTCCTGCAAAGACACAAGGCTGCAGGCAGGCACACGCACCTGACTGGCGACCTGTGCCACAGTGATGAGGTCTATCTCTGAGTTGCCAAGCCGGTCCAGCACCCCAGGCAGGATCTTATTGATGTCATTGTGTTCAGCCCGCAGCGGCCTGCCAGTGTTTATGCATGGTGGTTTTCATGCAGTGAGGAATAAGCTTGCAAGCAGGTCAGCGGTACTCGCTGGGACAGGACGTGGCCAGGTCAAGCAGCAGGCGTTGAGGCAGGTGAACTCATGAGCATGTGCCTGGTCTGGCTCACAATCTGCTGAGGTGATTTGGACCGACGATCTAAATAGTTGCTTGCCAAAGAAAAAATGCCTAGAGGCACGCACCGGGGAGCAGGCAGCCCACACTGCCGCCACTCCTCCACCTGAAATGCCGCTGCCACGAGGCTTGCCAGTCCTGGAGCACCCAGGTGCAGCTGCGGAGGAGGCAGGCACAGTCAGATGTGAGGTGAATTCCTTTCATATCTGGGTCTGGATGATAAAAAACTCACAGTTTCTGCCATGCCATGAAAAGAACCAGTTTCCTGCAGTACAGACATCCCGTCCATTGAAACGTCAGCGCCTCTCACCTGTGCCCCTGCTGCTGCTGCTGCTGTCGCCGCTGCTCTTGCAACCACTGCTGTGTCGTGGGCAATGCGTGCCAAGCGCTCGTAGGCCGCGTCCATGGCTCCCTCGCCTGCGCACACTGCGAGGATGTTGGCAGCATGGCGCTCAAGAGCCGCCAAGCTGTCACGCTCCGCATCATCCTCCACCTGCAGGTGCAGCCTCAACCTGCTGATGGTGTGGCCCACGAGGTTCTTCAGCTTGACTGCAGCAGCGCGCGCGGCTGCATCCTCTTGGCTGAGCGGTGCTGCTGGGGCTGTGTGCGCGGGCGCGCCAGTGCACTCTGCACCCTTAGCTGAGCCGCTAGCTGCATCGCCCTCGTGAGCTGGTGCTGCTGGTGCTGCTGGTGCTGGTGCTGGTGCTGCTGGTGCTGGAGCAGGTGGTGCTGCGTCGTCTGCTACTGCTGCTGCTAGTGATGATGATGGTGCAGCCGCATCTCCTTCCGTGCGCACGCAAGGTGCAGCAGCATTAGCAGGCGGGGCCCCAGCACCTGTGTGTGCGCTCACAGGCGCAGCAGCCCGCTTGTCCCTCTCAGGCATGGCATGGCGTGGTCGCTTGACAGCCTCTGCCTCATCTGGCCTGGTGCTATTGTTGCTTGTGCCTGGTGCTGGGGAACGGCGACGCTTGCCAGGCAGCTTGCCCAGGAATCGCCAGAACACGCTCCCACCCCCGGACTTCTGCTGCTGCTGCTGCTGCTGCTGCTGCTTCTCCTGAGCCAGCACCTCTGCCGGTGGGGGCAAGAAGTCTGAGAAGTCCTCTTCATCTGCTGCTGGCGGAGAGGGGGTCTGGGGTGGTGCGCCCCCGCGTGCCCTTGGCGCAGGCAGTGTTGCTTGGACAGGGGGGTGCTCAGGCGGGGCCGCAGGCGCCCCTGCTGCAGGTGCTGTGGCTGCAGGAGCTGCAGGGGTGGCTGCGGGGACTGCTGTTGGGGGGGCAGGAGGGGAGGCGGGCTGTGCTGCGGTGGCACTGGGCCTTACTAGCTCAGCAGCTGTGTGGGCAGCACATGCCCCCTCCTCTGTTGCTGCGGCTGACTGGCTGGCCTCCAGCGCATCGTGCCACAGCTGGCTGTCCTCATCCCCGCTAGACCGCCCCCATGCATGCTCTGCATCTGAGCCACCACTGCCGTCCCCGCACTCCCCGCTGCTCTGCTCACCAGGCAGCTGCCCTGCCTGCTGCAGTGCCTGTGGAGCCACCAAGCGTGCCCCCCCCCCTGCTCCCTCGCCACCACCAGCAGCACTGCGCTGCTGCTGCTGCTGCCTTAGATCCTGGTAGCTCAGAGCAGAAGAGCGGCCCCTGTTGGGAGCAGCAGCCATGCCTGCGCGCTCCCCCTCCTGGCAGGGCAGCCGCGCCTGGTGCTGCTGCTGCTGCCGCTCCTGCTCCTCCCTCTCCTGCTGCTGCCGCTCCTGCTGCCGCCTCACCATTTGCTCCAGGCCCCTGCGCTTCTCCAGCATCCGCTGCTGTGCCCGCTCCAGCACCGGAGAGCTGAAGAGCAGCTCTGCGCTCCCCCTGGCCCTCTGCCTCTGCTCACCCGCAGCACCAGAGGCCCTGTTGGTGCACAGCTCTGCTAGGGACAGCGGCTGGCCATGTGTGTGTGGGCTGCCACCCCTCTGGTGCTGTCCCATGTCCCTTTGCTGGCTCGCCTGGCTTGCATGCTGCTGCTGCTGCTGCGGCGGCGGCGGCGGCGGCGGCGGCTGCTGAGGCTGGGGCTGCTGCTGCGGCTGCTGAGGCTGGGGCTGCTGCGGTGGCCACCCCTGCTCCTGCAGCTCCCAGTGCAGTTTCTCCTGCTCCCGCTGCCGCCGCTGCTGCCTCAGCGCCCGGAGCCTCTGCTCCTGATCCTCCAGCAACTCTTGCTCTGCAGCTTTGCACATTGAGTCGCACGTGTGCTCTCGTTTTAGCAGCTTCCGCTGCTCCTGCTCCTGCTGCTGCCGCTGCTCCTGCTGCTGCCGCTGCTGTTGCTGCCACTGCTGCTGCTGCTGCCGTTGCTGCTGCTGCTGCTGCCTGCCCACCTGGCTGTGTGTCCCCTGGGGCTTGCTGCTTCCAGCAGGGCTTGCCTTGGTGCTGTGTGCTGTGCTGGGCTGCTCCCTGCCTGGCCTACCTCGTGATGCAGAAGCTGGAGTGCTTGGGGGAGAGCGAGGGGGGGGGGCTCGCAGGGGGCTCCTGCATTGATGCGCACAAATGCGTGCGTGCGTGCGTGCGTGCATGTGTGTGAGTGTG
>QFBH01000285.1:0-15757 GCA_004335885.1 Dunaliella sp. M2 | reverse complement strand
CACACACACACACACAAACGCATAAACTTTCGCCAATGCTGTCCCAGGATCACACATGCCTACACTCATTAACTGCTCTCACAGGGGGAAGGCCTGGGTGTGCCCTTGGAGAATGAGCAGGTGGCAGTGGTAGAGGGAGAGGCAGGCCCGCGCCCGCCTGTGTATCCATTCGGATCACACGGCCCGCTGCTGCACGCAGCACTCCAAGTGCAAGATGTGCCCCTGCCGCTTGTGCCCACCTTCACAACGTCTGCAACCAGCCCAGCAGTACAGAGGCGCCCAAAGCCTGCAGAGCTCCCCCGCCTTCAGATCCCGCCTCCCCCCACACCCCCAAGCGAAGGCTGGCAGCGTGCAGGGTTTGGTGGAGGAACTCAGAGGGAGGGGACTGTCAACCTCTCTGCCAGCAAGCCGCTCAGGGACATGTCTCCCATCAAGCAGCGCGCCATGACCTTCCGTGCAGGCATTAACAAGGACACAAGTGCGCAGGCCTGCCAGCTGCCAGTTCTTTTGCTGGTCTTGTTTGGATGGTTTCATTGTTCCTGGTGCATTTTCTCTGGAGGTTCTCTTCTTCTCTCTCTTGGAGGTTCTCTTCTTTTCTTTTCCCAGCCTAATGCTAGGCATTGGAAGACATAGCTTGGTGAAGAAGCCTAACACACCCTGAGACTTTGCTCACACACCTGCTTCTCGCTGACCACCAACCTTGCTTGCCGCAGTGTCCATGGCTCCTGACTTCACTCCTGGGTCACTCTTAGAGTCCGCACTTGGTAAGGAGTACAGTATGTTTGCATGTCAGAGCAGGTTTTGATGAGCCTGCATGTGCACAAGAGCATGCTGAAACTTCTCCAGTGCTCTCCTACCATGCGTTCTTGGCTTGGCTTTCCCTGACACTGTGCTGACAAACATCTTGATTGTGCACGCAGAGTACTCACTGCCGCCACCTGAGCCAGAGCAGAAGCTGAACCCCTCATTGCTGGATGGTAAGCTTTTTCAGCCTGCTACTTCCTTCTGAGGTCTCTTTACTTTGCTGGAGTTCAGGATACTTGCATTGGTGGCCTTGTTGTGACTCTTCTTCCTGCTGCAAGAAAGCCCCCCTCACCCACATCTCTGCCTTTGCCCCTTGCCCGCTCTACTGCAGACTTCCGCGCCAGCGCGCCCTCCTTGTCAATCCTGCAGGAGCCCCACAGCGCCAAAACAAGCTCGCCCGCACTCGATCAAACTGGTGGCCGTTTCAGCCTGCCTGCCTCCACAGCTCAGCCCTTGTTCACCAACTCATGCAAGCTGCCCTTCCACACGCTGTCTGCGGGGCTGCTGTCCAGCACACAAGGTGGTGCAACCCAAACGAGTGGCAAAAGCTGCTTGGTGCCCTTGGAGCACCGCTGCCTAATGTTTGTTACTGAATGTTTGACAAGTGGATCTCTGAATTGTGTTTTTTGTGAGGTTGGTGCCTATAAATTCCAATTTAGAAGGATCCCTGCTATTTGCCCGCAGGCAGCAAACAGAGCGCAGCAACACAGAGAAGCCTGGGGGAGACGCTGCAAATGCTCACACCCCCACACTCCATGGCAGACGCCTACACCTTTGACGTGCCTGCAAACGTGCGCACTGGTCTGGATGCTGTCACCCTGTTTGCCAGCTCAGCGGCCAAGGATGGGCTCATCGTGTTCTGCAACCTCAACCCAACCTCCCAGGTGTGTTCTTGAGCCTACACTTTTGCAAGCATGGATTTGTGCAGGTACCAAACATATCGAGAGGGACAGACATTGTGAGCTCACTGATGATGGAATGCAGTCAGGCTGCCTTTCACCTCCAGCTTCCTTATTGTGCGCGAATCAAGGCAAACAGACACAACACTGGTGCGCTGCTTCCAAATGGCCTTATTTCCTCAGGAGTACAACCCTTATGATCTCGTGGTTTTGGGCCGTGAAGAGGTGAACCCGTCATTCTTCTACATCATCACTCAGGTGAGGTGTGCTGAAAGCAAGGACAGGCACAGGAGCCTGAACTTGCTTTGTGTTAAGAGCCCAGTGAGCTGTCTGATTCCTGTCACTCATGTGTGTTCTTGACATGCATGCAACGAGTGCTTCTCACACTTGTGTGCTTTTCCCTGTTGTTTCCAGATGGGTGTGACCCACATGTGGGGGGGCGTGGCATCAGAACTGGTTCCCCATCATCAGTGGATCCGTGATGCTGAGCTGTTCGCAATCCTCAAGAGCCTCATCTTCTTCAAGAAGCAGAGGCTGTTCCTGGTGAGTGCTAGCATTAGTTACATTTTTAGTGTGGGCAGAGCCGTCTTGCTCATCCATTAAGTTGCTCTTTCCCCCTTTCTTTGTTCCCTGGTTTCAACTGCACCCTTTGCACCACACATCACAAGAAGACATTATGATGCTGCACAGGCTTTCCGCAAGTGGCACACAGCTGTGAGGTCGATCAGGTTCTCTCGTAGGCAGCAGCTGCTCACAAACTCGCTGCTCCACCTGTCTCCGACGTATGGGAAGGTAAGTTCTCATGGTTGACACTCCAATGCCAACTCTCTTTAGGTTGCCTTTGTGTCATGTGCCAGGTTTTGCATTGTAGGGGCATGCACATGCTCATCTCAGTTATGGCTAAAAGCAAACGTTTTGTTATTGCATCATCATCACCACTACCACACCTGCCTGCCACAGGCGCTGCTGGCCATCAGGCGCATGACGCTCTCTGCCTGCGAAGACCCTGCTGGCTCATGGAAGCGCATCTCTCAGCCAGGCAACCGCTGCAAGTGGGTGGAGGCGCGGTTGCTTGCGCCCCCGTCCCGTCAGATGCAGGCCAGCAGCATGCAGCATGCGCAGCAGCCACAGCAGGCACAGCAGCCGCAGCAGCAGGGCGCGCTGTTGGGTGCGAGCAGTGTGCCTGTTCAGAAGCAGGGGCTTGCACAGGAAAGCAGTGGGGGCAGTGGAGGAGGCAAGAGGGAAGGTCTAGCACAGAGCCAGGGAGCTGCTGCCAGTGCACCTACCCAAAGTGGGCCTGAAAAGCTGCCAGCGGTCGATGCAGGCACGCAGGGCAAGGGTGGAAGCAGCGACACTCAAGGGGATGGTGCAAGGGGGGGAGGTGAAAGACAAGCTGATGGGTCTGTGGATGCAGACAGTGCAGGCAGGCCTGCTGCTGAGAGCCCCCCTCATGCTGTGCCTTCTACTACTGCTGCAAGTGCTCCTGCTGCAGCAGCACAAGCACAGAGTGGGGCTGCTGGCAAGGAGGCCCTTGGCGCTGGTGATCAGGGAGGGAAGGACTCGATAGCGCTCGCCAGGAGTGCGATGGAGGGCGAAGTGGCACCAAGCGAGCAGGGGACCACGAAGTGAGTGTGTGATGTTGTGGAGATGAGGTGTTTGATGGAATGACACGTGCTTGCACTGGCAAGGCTGGGGAGTTGCACAGAGCTGGGTCCATCCTTGTTTTCTGAGCAACAGTTATGTTGCACAAAACTGACACAGGTTGCTCACCCTCACCCTCTCCCCTTAAAAGCAGACTCAATCCCCCTCCCCCCTCATTACTCATCTGTCCACACCACACACAGGCAAATGGCGCGCACGCCCAGCACCGCAGCACTCCCCAGCTCTCCTGATGCTACCACAAGCAAGCCTGAGCCCCACCAGTTCCCTGTCCTCAGCACAGCCCCTTCCCATGCACCCCCTCCCCCTGCTCAGCCACCCCCTCAACACCCCACCCCTCTCTTGCCTGGAGAACCCCTACCAGAGGGTGGCATGGCGGTGCAGCTGGGCCACATCGGAGGCGCGCAAGACCTGTATGCGCTCCCTGACTTCAGGCAGATGCGCAGTGAGGCCAAGGTGGGGGTTTTGCACGCTTGCACAGTTTCAGTACATGCATGATGCATTTGTGCCAGGGGCTGTACGGCATGAGTGTGCCCAAGAGGGCACAGGGGGCATTCGCTGAATCCGTTTGAAAATGAAACAAAAAAGCCTGTGCATAGAGGCATTGCACTCAGAAGGGGCAGGAATAGCAAACTGCACACACACACACACAGAGCGCGGTGCAGCTGCCCTTGGCCCAGATGGCGCAGTTTGTGGTGCAGCGCGTTCAAGACGTAGGTGCTGCAGTCCTGCAGGAACTGCATGAGGCATCAGCTGCCCTGGCGCCCCTCACACTCCAGGAGGCAAAGGCCAAGAAGTTTGAGTTCATCCCCAGTGAGTCATGGATTTGCTGCACTCTTCCTTGTCTTTGCCTCCGTTGCACTGCACAGCTTGGTGGGGGTGGTTCAGAGTTGGAGCTGCTCCTAACTCCTGTATGCATGCGCTTGCCTGCTGTAGTTGGAGCCTGCTCAGCTGATGGCTGATAAAGCACCTTGCTGCACAAGTTGTGCAGCACATCGCACAAGCACCCTCATGCACTCCCATGCCCGCAGGCAAGGAGCGCTGGCGCCACCACTCGCAGCACCTGGCCAAAGAAGCCAGCGCAGCACGCGTGTGCAAGCTCGCAGCAGCGCACTGTGACTGCAGCAAGTTTGGGGCATTCGTGGCGCTGGCAGACGCGCTGCTGCTCTCCCAGATGGCGGAGCTGGCGCGGCTGTCGGTATCTGTTGCTGTGCACCAGGTGGGCTAGGGAGGGCATATGCCGGGGAATGCAGACTCTTTGTTTGGCTGTGCAATGTGGTTTGCTCGTGTATCCAGCTTTTAGTGATTAGGAAGTCTGTCCGCGGACATGGTTATCCTCCTATGGCTGCCAGGATTAACGAGGTCTACCAGGAGGCACCTCATAGCTCTTCTGAGCCAGTAATGCTCCAGACCTGCCTGATCATATTGTTTCGTGGGAAGATCCTGTGATATGCAGCCATGCCATTTGCTCATAATCATGTGCAGCTGCCTTGCAGTGAGTCTGCATCAGCTCAGTTGCGGGCACAGCATTACTTGCCCTCCTCTCACCTCGTTGCACCACCCTTGCTGACCCAACAGGTGTTCCTGCCACGGCGCCAGGGCCTGTTCATCGTGACAGGCCACATCCAAGACAAAGACCCTGACTCCTGTCCCCGCCGCCAGAACGTGCTGAGCTACGACGCGGCCCATGGCAGCTCAGGGCTGAACAAGCAGGCCACTAGGAAGATCGCGCGCGTGCAAGAGA
The DNA here is from genome assembly GCA_004335885.1 of Dunaliella sp. M2. NCBI lineage: Eukaryota > Viridiplantae > Chlorophyta > Chlorophyceae > Chlamydomonadales > Dunaliellaceae > Dunaliella > Dunaliella sp. M2. The sequence continues at coordinate 10,651 of QFBH01000285.1, read as the reverse complement.
GCAACAAGTCCATGGCCCCCAGTATGAAGTCTGTTGCTGCCAGTGGGGCTGCCACTCCCAGAGGGGGTATGCACCACCAACCCTTGCGCCCACCCCATCTGTCTCTACTGAGTGAGAGGGCTACAAAAGATGGTGACGCAGGGGCTGCAGCGGCACCTTCTGCAGAGGCAAGCGCACAGGAGTCACAGCAGTTCCTGCCTGTGCTGTTTGAGCCGTCAGAGGGAGACCTCGAAGCAGCGCTGGAGGAGGTGAGATGGATTCCAGGCTTTTTAGCCCTTCTTGTGTTGCGGTGAAGCTTCCCTCCCTTTTCAATTTAAATAAGGCTCCTTCACTTTTGTGGAATCTTGAGGTGCACTTCGCCTTGATCTGGCCTTCTTTTTATCTGCACCACCCCATCCCCTTGCAACACTGTCCATAATCGCACACCTCCCTGCACACACATGCTCACAACCTTCCATGCACACCGCGCATGCTCTTGTGCAACCCCCCCTTTTCCCCAGAGCACACACACACACACACTCTCCACGTACACAGGTCGTGCGCGACATCCTGGGTGTGACCGCACAGGCAGCCACTGGGCTGCGCAGCCATGGGGACGTGCGCGCGCTCGTGCGCAGTGTGCACGCCAAGGCAGGTGGCGCTGCTGCGAGCCTGGCCAGCCACGGCTGGCGTTTCCCACTGTCCACTTTCTCTGCGCAGGGAATGGCACTGAGTGCCACTGTAACAGAGGGTTGGCACAGGGGCCTGGGCGAGATGGCGGCCATGGGTGGGGGTATCGTCTCCAGTGGCACGCAACTGCACAGAGGCGGTGGTGGGCCTGTGCACGAGCTGCTGCGGCGCATGGTGGGTGTGGTGTGGTGCTATGATGTTATCAAGTCATTCCTTTGTAATGATAACTGGATCTTGCTGTGTGGGGGCTTACTGCAAAGATCTGCCTTGATCGACATTCATTCCAGCTGTTCTGGGAGTGTGTGGGTGCCCCAAAAGTGAAGTCTGGGATTCTGACCATTTTTGACACCTGTGCTTTTTTTCCTTGTTACCGACTTCAGGTGAAGTCTGAGGCGGTGTGCAGCCACCTGACGTCCCATGTGAGGGAGGACTACAACACGCTGCTGGCCAGCCCCATGCTGCAGCCGTTTGTGGGGCACTCGGCTGAGTGGGACCTGGTGGAGAGCCTGCGTATGTGTGAGACCCTGCAGGTGAGCATCGCGAGTTATTGTTTGTGACACTTGGAACTCAGATCAGCAGTGCTGCGTGGTGGCCCTGTCTGCTGAGTGGGGTTTGGAGGGTGCGCACAAGCAGGTGCTTGTTGCAAACAATAACAGCTTGTTTTTGGTGCTTGCGTGATGCATGCAAGACTTTTGAATGTGACGACCTTGTTTCAACTCATGTGCCTCTCAAACCATGCAGTAATCCGTTACCCTTGTTGTCCATACACAGGAGCACGTGGCCAGGATCATGGCCACACCCGCAAGGGACTTGCAGCGCCCCTACAGACTCGCAGCTGAGCTCAAGGCTGTGGGTGACTGGGTGTGGGCGCTGGGGCACCAGCGTGCCGTCACTGTGCAGGGGCTGATGCACTTTGACCTCTCGGCATGCAGGTGGGGAGTGACAAGTGGCCTGAATTTGGGGGGGAAGAACAGTGCTGTGTTGGGTCTGATGAGCTAATCTCTTCTTCAAGCTCCAGGTCGTGCATGTAGTCTGTTCTGCTTGGCACTTTTTACACGCTGGTTCGCGCTGCTGAAGAGTGTGAGTGGAGGTGTAAAGTTGAATTCCTATCCACAAGCTGGCTTGTGTGCATGAGCGCAGGGCTGAGTTGCTGCAGAGGGTGTCGGCTGCACACCAGGGACTCATGGATCGCCTGGGGGCCTACCTGCTGGCAGTGCTGAAGGACCTGCTGGCACGCCTGCAGCGTTACATCGAGCGGTGCGTGCTCATGTGCACACACGCGTACGCACAGTCATGCAAAAGCACAGTGCACACATATGCGCATGCCAACGCTCACCCAAGTATCTGTAATGCTCCAAAATGGTCTCAGCTTTTGTGCCAAAAATGCTTGCACTCCACAGCTGGATGCATACTTGCATGCAGGCCCATCCGATTAGAATCCAACAGCACGTCACTCACACCCACTGATTCACTACATCCACAGGCTGTCCCAGCGGCCAGCTGCTCTGCCAGAGTTTGTGTCCTGGATGGAGTCAGTGTGGCACCACTTGGATGCAACAGGCGCAAAGCGCCAGCAGATCACGACCGTGCACCAGGAGCTGGGCGTGCTGCACGCCAGGCTCATGGCGGTGAGTGTGTGCTGCTGGCTGCCCTTTGTGTGCATGTGCTTGTGTGTGCCCGCGCAGGCATGTGTGTTCGCTTGTGTGGCATGCTGCATGCCAGGCTCATGGCGGTGAGTGAGTGCTGCTGGCTGCTGCTTTTGCAAGCCAAAGCACACATTACCCAAGAAAGCATAGATGCTCGTGCGCATGCGCTTGTGTGCGTCCGCACAAGCATCTATGCTTGCTTGTGTGCAAGTGTGCTTTGGCTTGCGCGCTCATGCGTCCCAAGCAAGCCTGCTTTCAACCACACTGATCTTCCCCCTGCCATTTCTTCATGAACACAGGCCTTGCCACGCTACGACGACGAAATCTCCCCCAGCACCCCCGCAACTCCTGCGCTTAATGAGGGTGGCATCGTGATGCCAGACGACCCTGTGGTGGCTGTGAAGGATGCTCGCCCCGTGCACTTGGTTTGGAGACAGGTGCGGCTGCCTGTGTGGCTGATGCATTAATTCTAACTTAGGGGGTGTCGTGATGCCGGACGACCCTGTGGTGGCTGTGAAGGATGCTCGCCCTGTGCACTTGGTCTGGAGGCAGGTGCGCTTGCCTGTGTGGCTGATGCAGTGAGACAAACGTTTCTGTGAGGAGCAGCCGTGCGAACATTATCAATGCTTGGATGGGCTGTCTTTGTTGTTGTCCAACGCACCTTCCCTTTTTCTTCATGCACAGATCGAGGTTTCAATGGGCAAGTATCAGGAAGAGGTGCAAGCTGCAGCAGACTTCTTTGTCATCTCGTCCCCCATGATGACGACACACCTCAAGAACAGCCTGCTGCAGGTGCGTGTGTATCTTGCCGAATGGGGGGGAAGAGCAGGAAAGAAGGAAATGGGGCTGTTGCCTGATCTGGTAAAGCAGTCCATATGTCTGGTGTCTTGACATTCATTCTCGTTCCTTCCCTGCTTAAGCACTTGGTTGGATGAATGAAGGACCCTCTTGACTCATAGTGGCTGACACCCTCCACCTCCCTTCATTCCCCCCCTCTGCAGATGGAGTCAGACCTGCTGGAGCTCATACGCGACATGCGCACCGGCATCATCACCAGCACCACTGCGCCATGTGATGAGGTGGGGGTGGTGCTGGCCAGCATGGAGCACGCGCTGCAGGAGCTGCAGCAGCAGCACGCGCAGTGCGCTGTGTGGTCGAAGCTGCTGACTCACGAGGGCGTGGAGCAGGTGGGTGTACAGAGGTGTGCCTGTTTGTACAGTTGGGTCAGTGGGGCTGCAGGAGCTGCAGCAGCAGCACGCGCAGTGCAGCGTGTGGTCGAAACTGCTGACTCATGAGGGTGTGGAACAGGTGGGTGCAGGGGTGTGCCTGTTTGCACAAGTGGGACAGTGTGGCTTGGAAATCAGGGCGCTGCGTTGTCTCAGTGCCAGTTTGTGTGTGCTGAGGCTTCATGTCCGACTGGCTGCTCTCACACACACACACACACACACACACACACACACACACACACACACACACACACACATTTCTCCCAGATCTTGAGCCACGTGCGCCACCTGGTCAACCTGGCCTCCAACGTGCTCAGTGCGCGCACCCACTTGTGGCTGGTGCTGGGCGAGTGGAACGAGCTCATGGACACGATGTATGCCACGCCCTGCTTTGAGGAGGGCGTGCACACACACAGCCTAGTGGAACGACTGGAGATGGATCTGGAGGAGCTGGCAGAAGAGGTGGAGCGCATCACGGTGTGTGCGTGGCATACATGCATGGTGTACTTGTGGTGTCGTGCTTGAGGGAAAGAGAGAAACCTCTTTCCTGCAAATTCACTAGCACATCATTGCTTGTCATTCATGCTTGCTGCTACCCTGCTGTGCATCAGCTCTTACTTTGCTTCCATTCCAGGCCCCTTCTGAGCCAATCCATGCAGATCCTGTCTCGCCACCTAACCCTCTGTGCACTGCCTGCAGTCGCTACACGTGTCTGATGACATCAGCAACATGGAGACGGTGACTCCTGAGGAGGAGAGCTTGGGCGTTCATTACTCCGTCATTGTGAGTTGCGACCTTGAAAGGGACACTGCCTTTCCCATGTTCATTCAAAAGAGGTGCAGAGACTCAGTTGGGGTATGCATGCTCCCAGCTATGTCAGTTAAAATCCAGTACACACGCTGCACTGTTCACACTTTGGCTTCCCTTCTCATCCGCTTCCTTGCTGCCTATCTTCCAGTCTCACCTTTTCTCTTGCTGCTAAGCCAGGCATGTGTTTCGCGTGTTGCCTTCACCTCACAGGTGTGCGCCTGGCAGGACATGCTGCCGTACGCCCAGCAGCTGATCCACAGCTCTGTCAAGCCCCGCCACTTCTGCATCCTCGTGGCCTGGCTGCGGGTGCGTGGCTCTGCTCGTTTTGCTTGCACACCCTTCTTTGTGACGTTTGGGCGATGCGCAGCAGTTCTTCGATCTGTTTGCTGCTGGCTTCTTTCATTGTGCGATCCATTTTGGTTTTGAGAAATCTGAATCACATGGCCTCTGTCCATGCCCCCGCAGACATGCCACACGACTAGGGACAAATCGTACATTGCCCTTGAGGAGGAGTGAGTGACCTTCTGGCTGTTGCTCGTCTTATCGACTTGATCACTGTTAGCTTCTAGATACCATGGATGAAAAGTATGAAGCAGTTGAGCATGAGCTGTGTTCCCACGTGCTGGTGTGCCAAAGCTTGCAGGCGTTAGATTTCTGCCAAAACACAAGAGCTCTTGCAAAATAGCATGCAGATCACGTCATATTCTTATAGCTCTGATGTGCTATTATGTTGTGAGGCAACCCATAAGGCAACCAGCAAAGTCTGCCTTGCTTCTTACCCTAACTCCCAGGTATCCCATCCCCCTCGTCCACGTCTCCCCACCCGACACCACTGCTGCAGAGGCCAGCCCATCAGCAGATCCCACAGCCGTGCCAGTGTGTAAGCCTGGGGCGGCTGCCGCAGAGGCAAGCGCTGCTGCAGAGCAGGAGGCAGCACAGGTGGCGCTTGCTCAGCTGCTGTCACGCTGCACGGAGAGCAATGACACGCGGGCCCTGGCAAACGGAGTGATCGAGGTGCGTGCGTGCGTGCGTGCGTGTGTGCGTGCGTGCGTGTGTGTGTGTGTGTGTGTGTGTGTGTGTGTGCTCGACCAAGTGTGTGGTAGCTTGCAAGCGTACAGGGCACTTATGCTAGCTTCTACCATTGTAGATCACTACTCCTGCCTTGGAATGTTGAGAAGGCTTCCTTCACTTCAGCCTCCATCGTCACGCGTGCAACATCTGCTGCATCCACAGGTAGCAGCTGCTGAGCAGCAGCTCGACAGCCTGATGAGCTCCCTGCAAGAGGAGCTTGCCAACTTGGTCATCGAGTTCTCGCAGCAGCGCACCTTTGGTGTGTTCCTCATCACCAACGCCAAGGAGGTGCGTGGGTGTTGTTTGCTGGAGCTACTTGTTTTGTTGCCAGTGCTGATGTACTTGCTTTGCCTGAATGCATGCCAAAAACATTGTCCACAACATGGTGACCATTTTCTTTCTGTGGCTTGCATTGCCATCAACGTCGGGGTCGTCTCGCGCCTTTCTCACCCAGATGTTTGGGCAGCCTGCTGCTTGTCATGGGCAATGATCCACCGCATGATGACCCACCGATTTGTTATATCATATAACTTATATGACATGTCTATATCTCCACAGGTCCTGAACCACATCAATGACCTCGAGTGCCTGCTGGCAGGCGTGCGCGGTTCCCCGCACTTTGGTGGCGTCATGCCTGCCTTCGAAGTCACGGAGCAGTTGCTCAGAGAGGCAGCGACTGTCATTGCGGTGAGCTGGGAGCTGGGTTGCTGCACTCTGTGTGATTGCGAGTAGTGATTGCAACTGCACAGTGAGTGTTCATTCGGGTTGCAGTTGACACACATCGGCTTTGCCTTGCCGAGTACGGCTGCAGGAAGTAATCTCACTGGCCCCTTATGCCCCACATTCCCAACCCTCTCTTATAACGCTAAAGATCAAAGCATTTGCTCACCCAGCGGACTCTTGCTGTGCCCCCTTCGCTGCCCACAGTGCGCGGTGCGCTGCCAGGACTGGGTGCTGCTCCTGTCCCAGCTGTTCTGCACACCCGAAGTGGCAAACGAGTGCGCGCACATTGCGACTGTGTGGGAGCCACTGGCCCTGGAGTGGCGGCGCCTCACGTTGGCCGCGCACGGTGCAGCGCTGCTCACGCCCTGCATGCTGGTGCTGCAGGGTACGGACGTGCTGGAGAAGGCGCTGGAGCAGGTGAGCAGGAGGAGCCTTCCTTTGATCAGTTGATCACATATCACTGATATGGTGATGATTAACTGTTGAGATATCAGTTAATCATCAGCCCTGCAGTCACACAGATTGACTGGCTGGTTGACGTGAAATCCAAAAATGTAGGTGTTTGCTTGGTGTGGATGGACTTACCAGCCATGCTGGAGAAGGTGCTGGAGCAATAGGTATCCTTTCTGCAGTTCTGCACATGTCCTCATTCACTCTTGTCACACACACACACACACACACACACACACACACACACACACACACACACACACACACACACTCCTGCCCAGGTGTACGCGCAAATAAGCCGCCAGATGCTGCCTGGCATGCGTGCAGACTACCCGCGCCTGCACTTTGTCGCAGACAGGGTGCTGATGGAGTCTCTGGCAGCAGGGCAGAACGTGTCATGCCTGCCGCCTGCGCTGCTGGATGTGTGCTACCAGGGCCTGCACAGCATCTCCTGCGCACCGGATGACATGGGTGCCGCCCAGGTGAGTGTACAGTTATGAGCTCCATAAGCTGGGTGAAATCATTGTGATGACCTGCCCAGAAGCTAAGAAGGCGCATCATATCAGACCATCCAAGCATATGCAAGACCCCTTTTCTCTGCCTCATTTCCATCATTTCCTTTGGTTGCAGGAGGTGATCGGTGTGGAGTCAATTGGTGGCGAGCCCATGGCAATCACGTTCAGCCTCAGCTACTCCTCAGCAGCACAGCCGCTGGCACATTTCCTGGCCAACTTGGAGCTTGCACTGAGGCTCTCCGTCAAGACGCACACCAAGACGTGCTTGGAGGCCTGTGGGACAATGCCGGTGCATGATGAAGTGCTGTGTGTGTGCGCATGCAGTTTGGCAGCGTACTTGGCTTTTTCCTTAGCATGAGATAGGCATGCTGATTTTGCCTAGAGACTATGTGTGTCTATGGCTTTTAAATGGTCTCAGATTTCAAGGGCCCTAAAGTGCATCGCATGCACACACACCCCACACACACATGCTTGCACTCGCAGGCGCAGGCATGGGTGTCCTCCTTCCCCGCACACTCCGTGATGCTGGTGGACGCAGTCGTGTGGACGCAGTGCGTGAGCACTGCGCTCGCACGCACCGCGTCTGGCGACCGCCCCGCGCTGCGCAATGCGCTGGACGCCAGTGTGTTGCGGCTGGAGACCTTGGGTCGCCAGCTGCGCACTGCAATGGCCATGGTGGCTGGCCTGAGTGAGCGAAGGGAGGCTGCGAGGCTGCAGGGTCCTGTGTGGAATGCAAATGATGCAGGTGTGGCTGTGTGGGCTGGTGTGTGGGCATGTACCTAAGTAAGTGTGGTGTTTGAGGGAAGGGGGCAGTAGCAGCCATGCGTACATGCCTTGGTTGCCCCCATTTGGGACATGCAGGGAGCTCTAAGTTGCTGGTCATGTTGAGATCTGCAATTTAGTGCTCCCTGCCTGTCCCCAATGTGGGCACCATCGTGTGTTGCGCGAATTGTGTGCCGCATATGTAATCCGTTTGTATGTTGCATGTGCCTGTGTGCCGTTACATGTGCCTGTGTGCGGGTGTTGGGGAGAGGGGGGTGGCAGTGGTACCCTCGTCTATGCGCTTTCTTTGCCCACATTTGGGACATGCAGGGAACTCGAAATTGCTGGTCATGTTTGAGATCTGCAATTTCGTGTTCCCTGCATGCCCTGAATATGGGCACCATCGCGTGTGTTGTATGTTGCTCACTTGTGCCAGCAAACCAACCCCATATCACTCTCCTTACCACCAGTGCATACTTCCTGTGCTGTGCAGTCTTGGCCGAGTCTGAGGAAGAGGAGGACTCACTCGAGGCTGCCAAACAAAGTGTACGCGGCCTGCGTGCCCTCATTGCAGCAGGCGTAGTGCACAGACAGGTGTGTATGCATGCATCAAGGAGGCCTGCATGTCAAATCCATCCTTAGGCCAAAGTCCTGCAGCTTTAAATCCACAGGTTTCCACGCCAATGGCCAGCAGAAATTTTGAAATTTGCTCAAAGAGGATGCACGCGCACACTTTTACCCAATTGGAGTGCGGGCAGGTAGGTTTTACTCTTGCTGACTCCAAAATGACATACACCATTTGTACACACAGATCGTGGACTGCCTGGTCAGTTGTGAGGCACCCTGTCTTGAGTCCTTTGAATGGCTGCGGCAGGTCAGGCACTACTGGGACCACGAGACAGACATTCTGTATGTAGCGTTTGCTCAGGTGAGACCAGCACTTATCAAGTTGTGTTTCCTCAGCAGCATGCGTTCAAGCACATAAACAGGATTGAGAGCGTCTCTTGAGCATTTCCCTTTTCTCATCCAACTCATGTTGCTGCCATTTTTCCCCGCTCGCATGCGTGCCCCCTTCTGCCAGCACAAGCCTTGCACCATTGTTCTTACTGCCTTACCCACCTCACAAACGCTCCCAGACACGGCTCCCCTACGGCTTTGAGTACTGTGGCCATGAGATTGACGCAGCCGGCATCACGGCCCCTTTGAGTGTGCCGGGCCTGTTGGCGGCTGTGAATGCACTGCAGACGTCACCCGTGGTCACATTGTCAATGGGAGGCCTGCAAGGCAATGGCAGGGAGACTGTGCTGGCGCTTGCAGGGGTGCGTGGCTGCCATGAATGTGTGGGGTTGCTTTGGTTCTGACTATGTGTATGCAGCACGCCTCTTTGGGCAATGGTGCTGGAATTGAGCCCATGCCTTTTGTTCTGGTGTTATGCTGCCTGCTTGTGCTCATGAAGTGGTCCAGGGTCAGGGTTGTGAAGTCACAGGGTGGGGCATGCAAGTTCGACAAGAGCCTGAATGCACATGCACACAGGTTGTGGGCAAGTACGTTGCATCTGTTCAACTGGGACCTGACACGACAGCTGCCTGCACTGCAAGGTGTGTGGTGGAAACTTGCACACCTCCAGGAAGAGCTTCTCTGGCATGCCCAGACCCCGCATTTCCTTGATTAAGGCACTTCCCACAGTTTGCAGACAGGTGGTCCTCGGCATACTCGGCACAACACGCATTTGTTCATGACAGTATCCCTGTCCCTGCCCTTGCCCTACACTTGCTTCTCGGTGTGCACCAAATTAAAGGAGCTTCTCACCACCTGCATGATCCACATTGCTTGCTCTCAGGATGCTGACCGGTGCTGCGCTGTCTGACAGCTGGATGGCGATTGATGGGGCTCACCAGCTGAGCTTGCAGGTGCGTGAGCACGCTCTGTCCAGGTTTCAGGCTTGCTTCAAGCTGACCAGTGGGTCATATATTCAATGCCGGGCATCTGACTGCGTTTTGCGCGCCCTGTTGCATCATCTTGCTCCCTCAAAATGTGTGAGAACCGTCTTACACTGACCCTTCTTCCTCTCTTCAACCCTTCTCCCCAACCCCCCCCCCCCCTGCCCACACACACACACACACACACCCTCCCAATTCCCCCCCCCCCCCCAGCACANNCACCACACAGGTCCTGTCCTGCTTCAGCCAGCAGCTGCACGAAGTGTGGTCCTCCTTCTTCTACGGTAGCCTCACCATCACATTGCCCATCGGCAATGGTGCCACTGTGGGCCCCCTGCCCTCCCCCTGGGCCAAACCTGCAGCCATGGATGCTCCCGCACCCTGCTCCCTGTTCGTGTCTCAGCCCATGTCCACCTACCTGTCGTCCCCACACACCCTGCTCATGGTGCGCGCGCACGATGTGTGCCTGCTGCCTTTTTTTGTGTGGCTTGCTGGTGCGCCGTGCAAGCAAGCGAGCGTGGACTGATACCAAAAAAACAATCATCAATCATGAGCCCTATGAACCCTGAAACAGCGCCGCACAGTGCTGCTCATTCCCTCCCATTGCTTCGTGCATGTACTGCTCCCCACAGGATGGCAACTCCATCCGTGTCAGCCAACTGAACCAGGGCCTGCGCCAGGTGTCCAGGGCAGTGATCATTGTGCCCCCCAGCATTGGCCTCACACTTGAAGCAGCGCTGAGGAGTTTGGGGTTGCGAGATGCCTCTGAGGCGGCACGGGCAGTGTCGTGCTGCCTGCACCTGGCGGCCATGCAGCTGCCGCCCAGGTGCGTGTGTGTG
>QFBH01000283.1:9040-27539 GCA_004335885.1 Dunaliella sp. M2 | reverse complement strand
TGTGTGTGTGTGTGTGTTGTCCAGGCAGTCATGCCTCAAGTACCTGCCTGACAAGGCTGGCCATCCCATAGGGCACAAGCTTCAAAACCAGCAGCTCACAGCTGGTGCAGGCATGAGCAGGTCCTTCTGTCTTTCACTGAGCAACCATGCCATGACCTACCATGAGGCCCATTCTGGGGTCTGGCTCCTTGGCTTTGCCACCCAGCGTGAATGCAGGGCCTGAGGGGCCCACAGGGCCAGGAGCACCGTAGTCCCCTGTGCAAGGGAGGGCAGTAAAAAGGAGAGCCTGAGAAAAGGCACAAGCAGCCTGCTGCAAATTTCTCTTCATGTAGCACACGTCAAGAAGGCGGATATTGCCTGCGAGGACTTCTTAATGCAGTAATTACCTGGAGCAGGGTTGTCTTCGTTGGGTGAGGGCACATTCACTCTCGGTGCCAGAGTGTATGCAGGACCGTCTGCGTGTGTGGATACGTGTGCACAGTCAGTGATGAGATGCAGACCTATCAAAGCATGGGGCACATAACACCAGCATGATGCCAAGAAACACTGGCATGCTTAATCTGATTACGATCAGTCCCACATGCCGCTCACGCAATCCTTCTGCATGTTCACACAACAAACACACCTGGGCCAATCGCTGGAGCATACGCCCTGCAAATGTAGTGTCAGGGACATGAAGTTAGCACTAAGGCTCAAGGCCGAAGCTAGTCTTATTTGAGTCCTGCCATCCCCTGCCATTCACTTGCCCCCACCTGCCCTGATCTGCGTGCCAGACCAAGTGGGAGCATTCCCCAGGCTCGTCCTATATGAAACCCTTCTGCTGTGCAGACAGGCCTGAGCAAAGCAAGCCAAGCACTGCAGCTCTTTGCCCCTTCCCTTGACAGCTGGGCATGATCAGAGGCACAACTTAGTTGCAACACTGAAGTGTACAGCATCCCTCAAGTGGATCAACACCATGGCAGGGCACACACACAAACACACCCAGGGCCTGGTGAGTCTGCTCCTGGGCTGGGCATGTGGTGGGGAACGCGAGCCCCCAGTGTCCAAGCAGGGCCGGAGGGCGAGGCCGGACCAGAGCTGTACTCCCCTGTTTGCATGTGAACAGTCCGAGATTAATGCAGTTTGAACACATGTTCAAGTGGCACGCGGTGAAAACTCAGCGGGGGGAGGAGATCTTGGCAAATGCAGCTGCTAACAGTCCTCAAACTGCGCATGACATGCAGCACAGATACCTGCCCCCTGAAAAATGACAGTCCGTTCTGCCTCACAGCCCCTGGAGCTCGCACTCTGGGTTCAAGCATTAAACTGCACCAAACCTCTCTTCTTGGTGAGAATGTCACTGTCTTGCTGCTTGACTCACCAGGTCCTGGGCCCTCTGCCACGTGGTCTGGCTTAGAGGGACTCTTGCCTGCCATTGTGTAGGCAGGCCCGCTCTGACCGATGAGGTCCTGCAAGGCAGCATGGCGGTGTGTGGTAGCATGCGTTTGGAGAGCAAACCTTGGGTATCAGAGGGGGTTGATTGCTTGGGTAACCTGCCTAGCCACTGAGCAAGAAGTCAGATCCATCCCGTCAGACATCAGCTCACCTGCCCAGGGGCTCCATAGGTGCCAGGAGCAGGGCTGTCAGAGGCAGGGCCCTTGGTTAGCAGCCTGCAGTAGAAGCCACAGGGGTGCCATGTGTGGTTTGCCATCCGGTACTGAGCAGAACAGGGGGCATGAGCCACATCCATGACAGGGCAACCGGGCATCATCCTTGCTCCCAGCATAACAGTGGATGACGCAAGCGCAGACAGATCTGACCATATCTGAGTCTCAAGGGACTTGCTGCTGCCACGTCCGCGCACTCACTTGGGAGCAATGGTGTAGGCAGGGCCTTCGGGGGGCTGCAGGATGTGGGCATAGTCGCCAGGGCCAGGAGACGCGGGCGGCTCATGCATAGGGTGGTACCGACCCTGTGGGCATACAGCAGGAGGATGGGTGCGCTCAGCGTAACAGATGAAAGTCCAGAGTGGGATGCCCATTCTCAGAAGGCACACAAGGGCTGCTCTGGTGGTGGCCATGGGGCACCGGCTTGTGGCACTTAAACAGTGGCAGATCGTGACATGCGCGTCTGGGAGTGGGGTGCTTGTGATCAGCCAGTGGGCAACCGTCTCAGCGCACCTGCATCGTGTAGGCAGGCCCCCCGGGTGGGCTCTCGATGCCTCCGTAGTCTCCAGGGCCAGGGCTCTCCTGTGCGCAAGGCAATGCAGGTCGAAGCCGTAAGATTCTTAGCAGCAACATCATCTCCTCTAGGACGGAAAGGCCACTGGCAGTAAGGACTGGAGCCCTGCCCCCCCGTCCTTGCAACTCCACAACCTTGCAGGCTATTCCAATAGTTCTCGTGCACCCTGATCATGCCAGCATACCCACACACCTCTTTGGGTCCAGGCTCCTTGGGCCTGCCAGCAATGGTGTAGGCAGGGCCATCTGGGCCCAACTCTGGAGCGTATGCCCTGCGCGGCACAGGGGGCAGAGCTTGTGTCAGCGAGCCAAATCGGGTTGTCAACAAGCAAGCATGGAGAATTTCCTCCTGATCCGCTCCTAGTGCTTGTTTCCATGCTGCCTTGCAGCTCAAACAGCAATGTAATGCTCAGAGGCATGCACATGCACACGTGCCCACACACACATTCAAGGCGTGATACCGGTCCATTCGTGCATTGGACACAGTCACATGCCAAGCACGAGCACCGAGGACGTGCAGCATAGCACTCACGCAGGGCCAGGTGAGTCCAGGCCTGGGAGCAGCGCCTTCTCAGGGGGGAAGGGGCCTGCCATTGTGTACGCAGGGCCACGATCGGGCGGGGCATCTCCATATGTGCCAGGGCCTGCGAGTTGTGGAGGGCAAGCATTGGTGGTGGGCACTCAAGTGGTGCATGCCTGGTCAGCAATGCATTTGTTCTTGCTCAAAAAGACATGAGGTCACGCTGCATCCCTCTGATCACACTCGTTAAGCAGCAGGCTGACTTTCAGTTTGGAGCGTGTGGAGCCGTCAGCACACCTGGCATGCCGTCCTGCGACTTGTCGCGAGGCAGCGGGATCCTAGGTGCCATCGTGTAGGCAGGGGCGGAGGAGGGCTCTTGCGGATCATAGTACCCTGGGCCAACCTGTGTGAGGCACACAGAGAGATGCCAAGGTAGGAGCGTCTCTAAGGGAGCGAAAAAAAAAAGGGCACATCAGGGATTGTGTCCTCAGCAACATCCGTCTTGCCAAGGCAACAGGCTGCTGCTGAGAGGCACGCCTTGCAGGCATGGTCAGGGACACATAGCAAGGAAGCAGCTTTCAACCACACCCACCACTGAATCCTGCTTGTCCTCAGGCAGGAGGGTCCTGGGCGCGATGGTGTAGGCTGGTCCAGTTGGGCTGGGGGGTGCCTCATACTCGCCTGTGAGGGGCAGGTCACGCAGCCAGGTCGTGAGCAACCTTGGCATGTTGAATGTTTGCAAAATAGCAGGGCGTTTGTGCCCTAGAATGCACTGTTGACTGACATGCACACAGAAAACACGCAATCTCACATCCTTCCACTCACCAGGTCCGGGCAAGACCTCCTTGAGTGGTTTCTCAGGTCGCCGGCCAGCAATGGTGTATGCAGGACCTGCCAGGCAAGCAATGAAATGCAGATGCTAGATCAGCTGAATTTGGAGATAAAAAGACAAAACCGCGGTACCAAGGCACAGACAAACAAGGACCAGTATAACAGACAACGCTCCTTACAGTTGGCGCACACGCTCACTTCAACCAGTCCTGCCTGCTGCTATACCCTTTCAGACAGTCGTATCACAAGCCTGAACAGCCTCCCATCCACTCTGCGCACCTTTGTCGCCCTTTGCATCCAATGCGCCTGCGTAGTCACCAGGGCCAGGGGAACCATCATCTGCCTTGGGCTGAGGCCGGCCAGTGGCAGGGATGGTGTAGGCAGGTCCCTGGGGCGGCAGGGGCACCTCGTATTCTCCCGGGCCTGTGTGCAGAGGTGGAGGAGTGTGGGGAGCAGGAGATGTGCAGGGGGTGAAGGGCAGGAGCAGGGAGCAGGGCTGGACAGTCAGTGTGCCTCAATTGTGATCAAAGGTTTGCTGATGAGTGATGCCATGACTTGATGCCTCATTCACAGCCCAAAAGACCCACCTGGGCTTGCAGCTTCTTCCGTTTTTGGATCCCCAGACACCCCTGCCTGCGGTATGCTGTACGCAGGGCCTCGTGAGCCAGGGAGGTCCACCTGCACACCAGTTGGGGCAAACCTGTGATCTGAAAACGTACTCCTGTGAACCTTGCTTTGGCAGCTGGGCTTGCAGCTTCAGCACTGCCGCTCCTGGCAGTTCATGCAGGCCACTCAATCAAACCACCCCCTGCCACCAGCTAGCACACAATGTGCTGCATGCAGGCACTGCATCACAGTCCACACCCACATTATATTCACCAGGGCCTGGCATGTCATCATCCACATCCAGCCCCTCTGCAGGGCGGCCTGCCATCGTGTACGCAGGCCCACCCGGCACAAAGTCACTGGCTTGGTACTCTGCCGGGCCTGGGCTGTCGGGACCTGCTGGTGCAAGCGCAGGTGCCAAAGAAAGGCCATGAACAGGTCATATGGTGGCTCTCACTGGCCAAGGAAGTCCCACATGGGGAGCGCATCCACAGTGCGCCTCTCTGGAGCATCTGCTGACACAGCAAGGTGTACAGCTCTCTCGCAACACACACCGTGCTCAGGCACGCTGGTGCGTGGGCCCATGGTGTAAGCAGGGGCAGAGGGCAGGCCAGGGTCAGGTGGCAGTCCGTAGGCTGCAGGCCCTGGGGAGTCTGGAGGATCCAGCTCTGGCAGCAGTGTGCGGCCAGCCATGGTGTACGCGGGGGGGGATGGGGGCAGGGGCACGGTGTACTGGCCTGGGGGTGAGAGGGGGTAGAGGGTGAGAGGAGGAAGTTGTGAGAGGCTCGCTTTTGGTGGGCATGCTGGGGCAGGGGGGAAGATCAGCAAAGCCTGAGGACAGCCTTGGGTTGGCCTTGCTACAAGATGGGCGAGCGGTGCTGACTGGCAAGTGATCATGATGTCTGTGCCAGCAAGTGATGGAGTGAATGCGAGACTGCGCGCTGACTCCTTCTCACCTGGGCCAGGCAGCATGGCTTCCTCCTCCATGGCAAAGGTGGAGGGAGCGGGTCTGCCCCCCATGCTATAGGCAGGGCCTCTGGGCGGCAGCGTCCTGGAGGCACAGGCACGCAGTCAAGTCAGTAGAGTAACTGAGATCAAGGGTAAATGATGAAGTGACGCTGTGAGCAGCATCACTTTTACATTTCAGAAGCCCAGTCAGGCAAAGCCCCCTTCCTTGGTGACACAGCGCAAAGCCAGACTCATGCGCACGCACGTGGCCTGGTAGTCTGTGGGGCCCGGTGACTCATCCGGCTCAGGCTGTGGGGGCCGGCCTGCGATGGTGTAGGCGGGGCCATCTGGGCTGCGGGGCTGGCTGTACTGGCCAGGGCCAGGTGAGATGTCGCGGGGGCCCTGCTGGGGGAGGCATGACAGAAGGAACACTTTGTTGGGATGCTTGAGAAGGTGTGCCGAGGTGACAGGGTGAGTAGAGGGCAGTGTGATCACATGGCCAGGGAACATGTTGGCCACTAGGCACACTGGTCACCAGGCAGGAAAAGGCAGTGGGTGAGTGAGACATGAAGCGACAGCTCGCACCTCTGGCTGTGTCCTGGGTGCAATGGAGAAGGCAGGGCCTCCCTTCCATGCCTCTGGCAGCTCATACTCCCCTGGAGCAGGGACGTCCAGGCCTGGTGGCTTCGGCTCCGTCCTGCAGGCGCATAAGCCAAGAGTATTGATGTGGAATGTGTGGTGGGACATGCACAGACAGCTTGGGAAAAAACTGACGGCTCAAGGCTGGTGTAATGACAACCAAGCCTTGCAGCACATGGCTGCATCACCTAAGCTTTCTAATCCAGCAAGTCCACATGCCTCCACTCCCACCAGATCAGCCAGAGCTGGTTTCTTCCCTACCGCCCACCCACCTAGGGGCGATGGTGTATGCTGGCCCTGTGCGGGGAGCCTCGACTTTCTGGTAGTCTGCGGGACCAGGAAGGATCTCCAGAGGGGGAGGCTTGGGACGGGCAGTTATCGTGTGGGCAGGCCCTGGAAGGGGACAGGGGGGGGTAGCAGGGGTTAAGGAAGGGCTCCATAAAGGCTTTACAAGAGCTATTATGCGTCATAAGTGATTGCTGTTGAAACTGAACTGCAGAGGCACACTAAAAGCACCATCTTCTGTGTGAGTAAAGACGCACATCCTACACACAGGAGCACATGCTACTAAGCAAAATTGCTGTAACCAAACTGCAGAGGCACACTAAAAGCACCATCTTCTGTGTGAGTAAAGGCGCACATCCTACACAGGAGCACATGCAGCGTGACGCATAGAGTGGCAGTAACAAGCCTGCAAGACCTGAGTTTGTGCTCTTAGCAATGTCGTAGTCCCCAGGTCCAGGAAGCTTTTCATCTGAGATGGCTTTGGTCCGTCCGTAGATGGTGAACGCAGGCCCGGTTCCGACGCTGCACCAACGGGGCATTCAAGGTTAGTCAGAGCACAAGCCTTGTTCAAGCTGCATGCTCATAAGATGCCAACCAAAGCATGGAAACACGATCAGACTGGCAGCGCACTGACAGGCACCCGCTAGGAACACCAGCAGTATGCATAGCTTGCCCGCAGCTCAAACACGCAGGGGCACATGCACACAAGGCTCCTGTCTGCACCTGGGCACTTCCGCTTGGTATGCTCCTGGCCCAGGGATGTTAAGGCTCTCAGGGGGCTGCTCCTTGGGCCTGCCCTTGATGGTGAAGGCGGGCCCTGAGGGCCGTGACCCAGCCACCTCATACTGCCCTGGAAACAGGAGCGCAAGCAGGATGCTGCAACTGAGCAGGCCCAGCAAACCTCAGGCAAAGTCAGAGGCGCCGCGGCATCAAGACAGGCACTCGCACGATCACGTGCCCCCATCCTCTATCTGTGAGGCCTTGTCTGCTCATCTCATCTGGCAAGCCTGAAATCAGGCTGGAGGAGGTGTCATCTAATGCCCCGTGAGCTGGTGCTCAGACTACAGGCAAGGCGCACGTATGTGTGCCCTGCATGATCTAAGAACTCATGCTGTCCTTGCACGCACCTGGCCCTGGTGCCTCAGCTGCATCTCTCTCCTGCAGGGACTGCCCCACAGGCTTTGTGCGGGCGCCCATGGTATACGCAGGGCCCCCCAGCGCGCTCACTGGCTTGTCACCAAGGTCTGGGTGGTACTGTGCAGGCCCAGGCCCGCACCGCTCAGCCTGCACATGCAAGTGAGCGTGTGAACATGTGAATGAGGTGTGTGGCGGTGACAAATCAACCTGAGCTGCCGCACAAGGTAACCAGCAACTTTGGCTTTCCCCCCCTTCCAAAGAAGAACACACGTACACACCTGCTCCTCCGCCGCCCACGCCTGCATCACACGCTGCAGAGGACCCAGCTCACCCCCCCAGCCTCGCCCCTGTCCTTGCAGCTGCTGCTCAAGGCAGTGCAGCCTGGCATGCCCGCGGTCTGCCATCTGTTGGTTGCCCGCGCCCGCGATGCGCCGCCTCACATCAGGAGGCTCCAACCGCTCAAACACCATGAAGCTGCCATCAAGGCCGGAGGGCACCACAGCGCCATACTCACGCACACACGTGCCGGCTGTGCGGTGCATGCGCACGCCTGCGCATGCACTTGGAGATAAGGGCTATGTAAGGGCTTGTGTGCGCAATGCATCATGACCCTGGCTGCTCAAAGGACAGGTGGGGCTCGGATCTGCCTGGCGATCTGACCCAAAAGTCACAGGCCACAAAGCACGCTAGTGCTCACGCTAGTTGTTCAGTTGAAAGGGCAAGCAAGCCTGATGAAGAACGACAAGACCAAGCAGGCAGCAAAAATGTGGCATCTTTGGGGCAGAGCAGTCATCCTCCGGAGTCCGGAGTCTACTGGGAATGAGTGTGGTACACTCTCCTGGCTGTCAGCCTACCTGACTCTGAGAAGGTCGGCACCTTGCTGATGGTCACTGCTGCGGGGGGAGGGATCTGCTCCTGCGGCAGGCTTCCGCCTCGCTGCTGACTGTGGTTGGTCACTGACGCCTGTGGGGCATGATGATGAAGCAGGCATGAATTGAATGCTCCGTCACGCTACCCATCAGCCTGTCACAAGATCCAGCTCGTGTATCCCACTACCAGTGCCAAGAAGTGAAGAACTGTGAAGGACAGCCCAAAAAGCAGTTTCTCTACAGTATTGACGTGGTGAATTGCACCTTCACTGCGGGGGCTTGGTTTTGGCGCCATGCTCTGGCAGGATCCAGGTAGTCCAAGCTGTGCCATTGCAGGCCTGTGTGTGAGCCGGCGACACGTCAGTATGCGTTGGCTTGCCTTCTTGCAGCCAGAGGCATTTAAGGCCCATAAAAGAAGTGAACAGTTGCTCTGACCAAGAGCGCTCTTGGGATGGCAGGCGTCCTGGTCACAGACTGCCACTGCAACTCACCAGACAAGTACTCAGGAGGTTGGCGGTTGAACGTTAGGGGCAGATTCATGCCAAACCTGGGGCAGCGCGTTGCATGCATGCAGCGACAGTGAGAGGAGGGTATGCAGGGCGTGTCCTGTGCATTGCAGGCAAAGTCAGCAGTGCATGGTTTGCATGGGCACCAGACCAGCTAGCTCTCTCTACCCACTTGAACGGCTTGCCAAAGGTGGATCCCTTGTTTGAGGCGTCATCTGCACCTGTTTGGGGAGGAGGGGAGAGCTGAGAGCCTGGTCAACTGCGTCAAGGTTACTGTAGTGCGCGCATCCGCATGCAATGGCGTGTTTGCGGCAGGTGCAAGCTGTGTGCGCGCAGTGTGCGCGCGCAGCACTCACTCAGATAGCGATCAGTGAGCACCCCAGCCAGGCCTCGCTTTCCATGCTGGTGCTGCTCCTTGCTGACTCCACCGTGCAGCAGGGGCATCTTGGCCCTCACTCCAAAGTTCCTTTATTTAATCATTTTAGTTTTTGCTAGTCCCATCTCAACACTTGCATCTTTCACAACACCAGTCAGCGCCATGTTCTCCTCGCTACGAGAGCGCATGGCAGACAGCCTGAAGGCCTTGGGGCCCAAGGATGATGCTGACAAGGCTGTCATTGCGCTGCTGGAGAGGGGCACCAGCGAGCAGCTGCTCGGCCCTGACTGGAACACGGCCTTTGAGCTGGTGGACCTCGTGAACAGCCAGCCCATGTGCGTGTGCATGCTGTGTGCGCTTGTTCATACATTGGCGTGCACGCACGCACGCATCAATGGGCATGCGCGCACACACGCGCACGCGTGCTTGCACTATTCTGGCATCTGCATGTGTGTGTGCTGTTGATGACAGCAGCATCCTGCATTCGTCTTGCACACTCCACAATCAGACAATGCTCCTCTCTCTCTCTCTCTTGCAGGGTCATGTGCGAGAAGCTGCTGCGCTTTGAGAACCGCATCATCGCCAGGCCCAACGCCAAGGTCCAGCTGCTGGCCCTCACCGTGAGTGTGCGTGTGACCGCAGCAGAGGCACACCAACTCTTGCTCCGCCTGCTGGCTGAGTGCCCATGTGCTGTCTCTTTACAGTGCTTTTTGTGAGTTGCGTGTCTTTGTGCTCCTGCCGCATCATTTGCCTCATCGTCGCGTCCTTTGATACCCTCTGATGAATGCACACAAAACCCTGCCCCTCACAGATGTTGGATGTGTGCGTGCGCAACTGCCACCCACTGCTCCACACCATGCTGGCCAGTTCGCTGCTGTGGCAAGACTTGATCAAGCTGGTGCTCGACGACAGTGTATCGCGCATTGATGATGAGGTGCGCGCAGCTTGCTTTTTCTGTCGCATTATGACTTAGGTGTCTTGGGGTAAGGGGGACAGGTGTGGCGTGGAGTGCGGCAATCCTTTGGCAGCATGAGCCTGGCCAGCACAAGCCTCACAGGACCTGTCAGTGTTCTGCATGACCTCTGCTGGACACTCTTTGACACTCACTGGTCTTCTTGCTGTTTCATGCCACAAGCTTTACTGTGTGTCACCACAGGTCCGTGACAAGATTCTGGCGATGATCGAAGACTACGCAAACAGCCTACATCACCTGCCTGCTTACCAGGAGACGTATGACTCTTTAGTTGTGAGTGAGCCGTGATTCTGGTGTGGGGCAGTGTGAAGGTACTACCTGTTCAAAGAATGGAAGAGGGAGTCTTGTGAGCTAGCAGCCAGCAAGGACTGGTGCTTGTCCTTGCGTTTGATGCCTGCACTCAGTTACTGCTGTCCTTGCTAGAGCTATGCCACGCCTGCTGACGGTGTGATCCCTGCTTAATCAAGCAACCCACCATTTGTCTTACCCATCACTGGTTGCTCCCACAGGACCAGGGTGTCGGCTTCCCTGTGCGCTCAGAAGCCGAGACCACGCCCTTCACCCCCTACCAGCCCCCCGACGCGCCTCCCCCCGCGAGCTTCAGTTCCAAGGAGGCCTCGCCCCTCTCCACCTCCGCAGTCAGCGGCACGGTTCCTCCTGCTGCAGCACCCACCTCCGTGCCCCCTTCCACAGTCCCTCCCTCCTCGGGTGCAGCTGCTGCGGGCGTGCCAGCTGGCATGCAGCAGCAGCAGGGTGACCTGCTGGGGGGTGGTGGTGAGGAGGAGCTGGGATCGCTGGCTGCTCTCAAGCGGGGAGGCAGCAAGGTCATGGACACCGTGAAGGAGCCGGTGAGCAGGTTCGCGACAGGTGCGGCATCGTCGGCAGCGCTGGACGTGGCGGGGTCTGCGGCACAGAAGGCTGGGGGTGGTGTGGCAGCGCTGGGTTCTGTAGCGGGCACTGCGGCAAAGGTGAGGATGGTTTGAGTCAGTTGTGAGGGGTGGGGGAGCTGCAGAAGAGAGGGCATTCTTTCTTGTCTTATAAGCTGGGACAACTGCTGCTGTGAAAGACAGAGGGCACAAGACAGGGGTCCAGCTGGACGCTCGTGGGCTGACTGGTGGGGATCAAAAGGCAAGGAGGCCTGAGCATGCTCAAATCTCTCTGGCACTGCGCAGATCACTCCAGCTGGCATGGTGATGGACTGGGCTGGCAACCTGGTGCCCAACATCGTTCCCGAGGGCGCGAAGGAGGGCTTCTCATCCATGCTGTCAGGCTTCTCGCTTTTTAAGGTGCGTGTCCGTACCCTTAGCTTTTAGAATTTGTTGGCTTGTTTGGCTCATGAGCCACGTTCTCATTAGCTGAGATGGTTGAACAACATAACATGCAGCAGCCGTAAATTGGATCAAATGTGCTGCTGCTTGCTCATGCACGCAACCTCTGTTCACAGCAACCAGCTCAAAGTCGTCGTACATGCATGCACACACATGCGCAGGAGGAGAGTGCACAGGATGCAGCTCAGCAGCAGCGTCAGCAGCAGGTGCTGCGTGAGCGTGAGCAGCTAGACAGGTACTGGAGGCAGCTGGCTCAGGACAGGGGGGTCCACCAGCACCAAGGGGTGAGAGTGAATGAATGTGTGCGGCAGCTATGCTATGGTAAAACCTCAGGCAAAAAAGCTGCAGCTTGACTTGCGCGCCCACCCTTGCCATAACCATTCTTTGCGCGCACTCATCCACTCTCCTGTTGAAAGAAAAGTATTTCCTTTCACCGCACTCTTCAGGCCACACCAGTCGACGAAGCATTGTCAGGCATGTCTGCAGAGGACCAAGCCGCTGTCCAGGCAGTCATGGCAGCTGACCGGGACACGGGTGAGCTGATTACGCTCATTTGGATGCACAATGCACTCCTGAGATATGCTGAACAAGCTGTACTGGCTCCGGCTTTGGGGATGCGCTTCTTCTGGGCAGCTGTGGCAGTTACTCAGATCGTTGGAAAGTTTGAGCTTTCTGCTTAGAGTCGCTGAACATCTTGGCCGTGTGTCCTCCCTCTTGTTCCTGAGTGCTCATCCTCCTTCTTCTTGCCGCAGCGCGCACGCAAGCTCGCGCACCTGCCAGGGACGTCACCCCACCTCCAAGAATACCAGACGACCCATCAGAGGCACTGCAGGTGGGTCGAGGGTGAGCTCTATTGTCTACATCGCTCCTCAGTAGTTGCATGACATTGTTTTACAACTCACATGTAATCTGGCATGCCAGCACCACACTGTTGACCAAGAGCTTGCAGGAGCCCTGGCTTGCTTCCAACTTTGTGTGACGACAACAAACGCTTTCCTGCATCCTCAACTACACGCGCAGGTGATCAACAATGGGGTGGGCCTGTTTGCAGAGATGGTGGGCAACGTGAAGGATGAGGAGCCTCAGGCCATCCGTGACCCCCTGCTGACCGACCTGGCTGAGCAGTGCACCTACTTCAAGAGGTGCGCAGGGCTGTTGCAACAATCATGATGAGAGCGATGAGGAAGTGTGTGAAGATGTAAGCTGTGGTTTCTGTGCAGTGGATGGCTCACGAGTGTGACGAACAACTCATCACTTTGCTGCTCACCCTTTGTCCACAGCAAGCTTCTCGCGCTGGCAGACAGCCTGACAGACGAGTCACAGCTGTTGACATCGCTGGCGCTCAATGACACCCTGTCTGCCTCCATGTCACGCTACGATGAGCTGCATGCGCGCGCACTGGCACAGCGGGCTTCACGCGTGCAGAGTAAGTTCACAGGACGCTTGTATGCTCCTTTTGGCTCCGAAAACCAAGAGGCATGTGTGCTGGGCCATGGGCTCTGTGGCTGTTCTTGCCTACAGGCTTCATACATTCACACAAGCCACCACGCGCTCTTGCAACAGGTGAACGGCAGCAGGGAGCGGCGCAGCAGCAGCCACAGCAAGCACCACCGCCCCAACCACAGCAGCAGCAGCAGTTCCCTGCAGTGCAGCCCCAGCAGCCTCAGCATGGCTATGGTGGGCTTGCAGCAGGCCTGGGGGGTGACGAGGATGGTCCCAAGTTCACGCTACTGGATGAAGGGGAGGAGGACACAGAGGACGAAAGCCTGGTCACCAAGCGCCAGGTGAGGGAGCGCGGTGTGTGTGTGTGTGTGTGTGTGTGTGTGTGTGTGTGTGTGTGTGTGTGTGTGTGTGTGTGTGTGTGTCGTGTGGGGGGGCGGGAGGGCTTATGAGCCTTGGATGAGCTATTTTGTCCTCTTCCTCTGGAGTGAAAGCTGTCTTCCTTAATCCCCCCTGTACTTGCACAGGCTGGGGCTGCTCCTGCTGACCCCTTCTTCCAGTCAGAGCAGCCAGCCATGGCCACAGCACAGGCTGCGCAGCCCCAACAGCCACAGCAGCCACAGACGGATCAACCTGCTGAGCAGCAGCCCGCGCCCATTGGCCCCACACCACCAGCAGCAGGTGAAGGGCAGCAGCAACAGCCAGAGCAGCAGCAGCAGCAGCCAGAGCAGACGAAGCAGCCGGAGCAGCAGCCAGAGCCACAGGCAGAGCCACAGGCAGAGCAGCAGCCGGAGCAGAAGATGCAAGAGCAGCCGGCACAGCAGCAGCCAGGGGATCTGTCCAGCCAGCTGGAAGGGCTGAGCGTGGGCTCTGGTGCAGCGGCTGATGCTGTGCAGGGACAGCAGCAAGAGCAGCAGCAGGAGGCGCAGCCCCTTTAGATGGCCCAGCCGCTAAGTTTGCACTTGCACAGTGGATAACGCTGAATAAACACCTGACAAGCACCGCGCAGCTCCTCAAGTTTTTTGAGAGATGGAGGGGGCAAGAACAATCGTGCATGCAAGAGAAAACTGCAAATTTCATCTCACCATCAACCAACCAGCTTGTTGATTCAGTGCCATAACCACTCTGTTCTGTTGAAGGCCTTTGAAAAGACCTGCGCGTACCAGCAATCTTGAAATCTGATCAAAAGTGCAGTAGAAAACCACACATACAGACCAGAATGGCACAGGAAGGAGCTCAGCTGCAGTTTGATGACAGCCAATTCCCCTTTCAGCCTGCAGGCTCACGAGAGCCCGTCCATGCAGTTGGATTGGGGCAGGGAGTATCTGACGAAGTGAGTGTGCTCGCTGTCAAGAAGGAAAAGGCACAGATCGTCCGTACGCTCACACACACACACACACACACACACACACACACACACACACACACACACACACACACTCTTCTCACAGCAACGCAAGCGCCACTGGCCGCCGGATCCCGCAGCAGAGCATGCTTCACGTGCAGTGCACTGGCACGCTGGTGCCGAGTTTGGCGGCCAGCAGCAAAATATCGGTAGGTGTTTTGCCACATAGGCATGTTGCCAGAGGTGCCTGCGCATCACGAGCCAAGTTGTTGCCGGCACGCATTAGTGACAGAGTTTCACAATGCCTCTGCTGCTACAAGCGCGCTTATCACATACAGAAACACAGCTGGGTTGCTCAGCGTAATGCTCTATAACTAGCCACACCCTCCTCTTGGCCTGCAGCTGCACCCCAGCCAGCTGCACCCACGGCTGGCAACCCGCCCTATGCCCCTGCACTCGTCCCACCTCCCCCAGCAAGCTACGCGAGTGGAGTGGCACGAGGTGCCAGCCTAGCATTTGGTGGCAAGTGTTGATGCTGGAGACCAGGCCTTTCGGCGCTTGTTCTGTTTGGCAACCAGACGTGCCAGCTCATCCTTGCAGTGCATGACAGTGTACAAGTAGCTCAAATGAGACCTTGGCACCTGCTGGCATTGCATGTGCTCTTGCCTTCAGAGACTTTCTGCTGTGTTCACCAACCTGGTGCCACCTGTTCAATCCCTGCAGGTCTGCAAGGGGCAGCGCTCGTGGACAGGCAGGCCATAGAGCACCAGCCCCAGCAGACCAGCCAGCTGTATGGCTGGGGAGGTGGCATCTCAGGTGGACGAGGGGGCGATGCTGGAACGCTTGCATCTGGGACACCCGTCACTGGGCCGGTGGGCGCAGGCTTGGGTGACTTTGATCAGCGGTCGCGCCAGGTGAGTGAGTGTGTGTGTGTGGGTGGGTGGGTGGGTGGGTGGGCGTGGGTGGGTACATTTGTGCTCTAAGAGCATGCATTCGTGCTCTAAGAGCATGCATCCATATGGAAATCAGTTGCAAGAGCAGTGATGGGGACAGCCGAACTTGTAGGCGTGAACTTCACCAGCTGCACTCTGAGACATCTACACATGATCCAAACATGCCCTCAGGTCAAGGGCGGGGATCCTGAGGGTGCCGCAGCTGACCTGCAGCCAGGTGAGGGGCCTCTGGGCGTGAAACCTTTCTAACAAAGCTTATTGAACCCTTTGTTGGTAAGATTTTGTGCACAGGATCTTTTGTACATGGCTTGGATCATCAACACAACTGGTACCTTGCTTTGCACGTGTCACAGAGGTCCCTGTCACGGAGGAGAGCTCTGAGAGAGTGGCTGGCGGCTACCACATGCGTGACAGCGCCCATGGAGGTGTGGGGCTGTTCACTCTTTTCAATGCATGCATGCTAGGAAAGACAAAATTTCAGCTGATGAACCTGATTTGAAGTGATGTCATTTAGTGCCATTTTTCTACACACGCGCAGGAGGCAGGCGTCTTGCTGGTGGTCGACGCCTGGCTGATGTGCAGGTATGCTTTGACCTGCAATGGAACTTTACAGGTCCTACTAGGGAGTACTTCATCTGAAAACTGAAGCATAAGCTAGCACAAGTCCTCGTATACCAACAGCCACAAGCTCCAGCTAAGGCTGAGGTCTGCATCTTTGCATGTGCAGGCGCGTGCCATCATCACGGACGACTTTGTTAGTGCCAATGACCTGAATGGCGGAAATCCAGTGGATGATATCTCTGGTGGCTTGGCTACCACAAAGGTATGAGCACTTTTTGTCGGAGCTGAATCAGGTTTGAACAAACCTTAAAGCAGGGCAGCTGATATGGGGTGTTTTGCATCCAAGCGTGCATGAATGTATGTGCTCACAATCTCCCTACCATCCCATGCATTTCCAGGTCCTGGTCAATGACGCGCATGCAGTGGAGCAGCAAGCAGCTCAAGGTGGGGACACACTCATGGCTGAACCAGCCACACCTGGAGCGCCAACCACGCTCAGCTCACCAGCAGGCATGGCTTCTCTATCCACGTACCAGCCAGCTAGTTCTGCTTACATTCAGCCCAGCGCAGCACCCGCATCACCCGGACTTGCTCAGCAGCCCAGCACTGCTGCTCAAGGGCAGGGGAGTGCAATTCAAGGGGTCAGCGTTCTGGGCTACCCTGATGCCAGTACAGCCGTGGTGGGACCAAACAGCCAGAATGCACAGCCCCCCAGCGCATGGCCTCCAAGCATAGCAATTGGTGGTGTTCTTGATGCTAACCAGGTGTGTTGTAAGGGCTGCACGTCGGACATCTCATTGTAAATCTCAGGCTTTAGTTGTTGCATGTGCATTGACTGTTCCCAGCACAAGATCTGTGGGGGGTTTGGAGAGGAAGGGTAAGCTTTGTTTTTCAAGATGTGGGCATGCTCTGGGCTGCTGCCTTCATCACACCGCACAAGGCTTACTAGAAGACGCGCAAATTGGTTGCAACAGGTGCTCAAAGCCACTGGAGACTTCTCACAAGCAGCGGCTGTTGCCACAGGAGACATTGTGGGGCCTGAGAACGTCCGGTAAGGGTGATGACATATGTTCAAGATCCCACTCAGAGATCTGAGTGTTCCCCAAGAATTGTTGTTAGTGGAATCCAGGAGTGCGTGACTGTCATTTCATAAGCATTCAACAGACTTGAAAGGGGAAGTGATTAAACACACATGCACGTGTACATCAACTCCTCAACCCACAGGGCTTCTTCAGCCCCCAAGGAGGGTCAACAAAAGCAAACACAGCGCACAGGAAACATGGAGCGAGAGCGGGGGGGGCGGCAGCAGGCAGCGGAGCAAGGGAGCCTGGACCCCTACACACGAGCACTAAACAGGTTTCATGGTTCTGACAGCGGTCCAGCCCCAGCCCCAGTAGCAGCAGACAGCACAGGGAGGAACGTCAAAGGTGCGTGCGTGCATGTGTGTGCGGGCGTGTGCGCGCGTGTGTGTACATGTAAGTTTGCAAAGCTGGAACACGCTTTTCGTTGTCAATGTGCAACATGCAGAAGCACCAAACGCAACAACAGACAGAAGCAAGTGAGAAGAATGCCTTACACCTGTTGTAAAGGCAAGTGCACGCTTAAGCCACTGGTGTTGAATGCCTGCACTTGTACGGCTGCTCGTCTACAGGCAGGACAGTGGCGCAGCTGGCTGGAACTCAGCTGCACCCTACAGCTAGAGCACCTGGCAGTGGGGCAGCAGCAGCAACAATGGCGAATGAGTTTGGGCCATCTCTGTTTGGAGCAGATGGCAGCGTTGGTGGGGCAGGTGTGTGGCCTTGTTTGGTACTGCAAGATCAAGAATGAGTAGTCACGAGGAAGCAATTAAACGAATGATCAAAAGCAATTGCCTCATGCAGGTGTGCACTGACATTGGTTGGTACACTTCCCTTATCCCATCCTGAGCTCTCCCAAGCATTCTCTTGCTATGAGTATGGACACACACACTCAAGCACAGGGGGACTGGGAGCTGGAAGGGAGGGCATGCCTTCCATTGGTGGCGGTTCCATCGGCGGTGGAGGCAGCCTGCCTGGTGCGTGGTGCTTGTACTTTGCACACCCGGTGGTGCTTGAATCCTCACTGCCCACGGTCTGAAAAAGGAAAAAAAGAAGAAGGCTGTTGTTACCCGTTTGTAACGTGTTGGTTTTTCTGTGCCATCAGGGGGCCACGGACCACTGGCTGCCATCTCAAGTGATGTCGGGAGAGCGCAAGAGCTATACAACCACCAGCAAGCAAGCGAGTTCGGCAGTCTCTCTGGTGAGAAGATGCACCTTTCCTCATCTGACACAAAATTTTGCTTTTTTGGCCATTATCAAGAAAAGTGCAGTGTCTGCAGAGAATTTGATCGCAAACTCCTCCAAAAAAAATAGTGAAGAAGCTGTCTTCTGTTCGCGTGTGCTCTCACTCCTGCAGGTGGCATGGTCCGCGACAGCCCACGCGATCAGCAGCCTGGTGTGGCTCCGCGCAGCCGCTGAGTGTTGCTTGCCAAGGTCCTTTTGTCAAAGTCCCCTTATTTGCAGAAGGGCAGCCCCCGGATGATCGACATGATGAGATCTGTAAAATGTGACCGATAGTTCTGTTCCCCGCTTTTTGCCTGTCGGTCTCTAGTTTCAGCTCTATTTTTTTGTTGAATTCGTGAGGTTGATTATTCAGTTGTGCGCAGTTTTTCCAGTTTGTGGTTTCGAGCAGTGTTTTCCACGCGACGTTAACTCGCAATAATGACGACGTCCCTTCGGAAAAACACGCCTTTGGTCGTTCCTTCCGATGTGCGTGTGTGTGCTCTGTCGACTGACTGGAAAGAGCTGCATGCGCTCACACGCGCACACACACGCACATGCACGCACGCACGCATGCGCATGCACACACAATACTACGCATGCACACACATACACACACGTGCACGCACTATGCATGCACACGCGCACGCGCACGCGCACGCTCAC
>QFBH01000280.1:8184-26949 GCA_004335885.1 Dunaliella sp. M2 | reverse complement strand
TAACCATCAATCAATCAATCAATACACGAGGCAATGGGAATAGCGACTTCCTATGCTGGCCTTTTGCTAGGGACATCAGCAAAATACACACATACAAAGCAAACAAAGAAGGCAAGAGGTGAAGCCAGATAGAAGTCTGCAAGCAGAAGTAAGAATCTTGCTTACGATTTAGTGTGCTGGGTGAGCGTGCAGGCTTCATTGTCCAGGTTGTGCTTTCCTACATTTTGCCACCCAATCAAAAAGGCCGATTACAGTTTATCCCACTCGAAGAACCAACATCAACAATAAAGCTGATTGCACTCTGCACTTGGCCTTGCACAGCGCATACATTGCATGCGCACGCTTTGAGACAGCCAAGCAGCTTGCGCATACATTGCATCCGAGCGGGATGAAAAAGGAGTACAGTGACTTACATGAAGCTTTTTGCTTCTTATATAAACCAGTCTGGAGCACCCAGTTATTAGGACACACACGCACAGCACAGCAACAGTCTACACACAGTAACCCAGTCTACAATTAAAGGGGACGTCTCGTCACTTCACTAGTTCTTCATAAGCCCACTCACAAGCTCTCATGGTGCTGACGAATCCATTGTTCAACCTGCTCCATCTCAAACGCCCTTGCATCCCTCACGCTTACAGGGTCATCAGGGTGTGACCAGTAGAGGTCGAGATGGTGGGCACCCTGTGGATGTGTGCAGGCAGCAAGCATGCACATTAACCAGCAGTGGTGCTTAGGCCACAGCTTGATTGCGAAGGATGCTCAACTTTTTTCCTTAAACGGTAAGGGCATGCAGAATGGGGGTAGCTGAAGGGGCAGGCACATGAATGCACACAACTACAGCAGATTGCACAGCAAAGCACAGTAATTGCCCGTCAGCGAACAGCCATCCGCTAATAAGAATTACGTACCTCTTTTATCAGCACTGCACGGACAGTTCTGCTCAGGTCCTCAAGGATGCCAAAAGGGCTCCTGAGGCCACAAAACACAAATGGTTAGGTCAGGCAAACAAGGGAGCACCCAAGCAGCACTGATCACAAAAAAAAATTTAATCCCTCTTTTCCCAAAGCACACGTATGTAAACGTAAACGTAAACGTAAAAAAAAGTGTGCTGAGGGGCGTCATGACAGCATGCAGGCTACAGGAATGGATGAGATTTTGGCCACGTACCAAGGATCTAGGTCACCATTTGAGAAAACTATGTTTGAGGTCTCCTTCATCCCCTGTGTGTTTGTGCAGAATGCCACACCACTGAGCTGTCAGCAGAAAGATTGCGTACACATGTGAAGCAAGTGCAGAAGTACACTTCCGGACTGCCTAATTTACAGCAGCCCTCTGCAGCAAAGCAGCAGAGGCCACAGGAGAACACCTCTCCTTTGTCAATCTCTTACACCACACTTGCGCTCCCACCTTCAAGCCCCCAAAGAAGACAGAGGGCGATGCCCACTTGGGAGAAACACCCCATGCTGACATGCAGTGCTCAGAGATGCGCTCCATGTCAAAGCGACCCTGTGGAGAGGAAGGCCAAAGGTGCTTCGGTAATGAAAATATAACTCAGAGCGCTCATGACCACAGGGATTGCAAGAGGAGCAGCTGGGCAATGCTGAGAGTTCTGTGGCTACTTTGGGTGTCGCACCTGGTCCCAAAACATGTCCGTCTTCCCGGTGGCGGGCCAGTAGGGCTGCTCTTGTTGCATCTGTACGCAGCCCAACGCACATCCACGTCAGCAGGAGCAGTTGGGCTAATCTAGAACAAGTGAATGAACATAAATCAAAATCCTTGACTAAAGCCAAGCTTGTGTGCTACATAACAAAGCAGTCTGCCCTGCTCCACTCCAAAGGTTGAGCCTCACCTGCCCTGCGCAAACCTGGAAGTCCCAAGGGCCTGTGCGTGTATGCACGTGTGTTTGCATGCTTGTGTGAAGCAGAGAAACAACAGGTGAACTTGCGTGGCAGTGGACCAACTAGCTTTGTTTGCTACCCAAGCAGCTATTTGATGGCTGAGGAAAGAGCCAAGAGGAAAGGGATGCAGAGTGAGGCCACATTAAACAAAGACTGTCCCTCACTTCCATCCTACCCAATTCACTGCCAGCTGCAGGGCCAGAGCCCTTGCCGCTGTAGCATGCTTCTCCAGTCATGTTGTACAAGATGCCAACCGCATCTGCCATGTGTTCCAGAACACCCTCCCCATCCTGGGTCATGAGTGTGCAGGCTGCACGCATGGGCCAAGCAGGCATCGAATGCTTGGGATCCCCACTGATGAACGAGGAAGGCCAAGGATAGTTGCCCATTGCATAAGCATCAAACGCGCCCTGCATTTGGCCATGGAGTTTTGCAGGCCGATGAGGCTTTACTGAGTCGTGTTGAGGGTCAAGGGAGCAGCTAGACTGTGCATTGCGCCTTGCTTGCCACATGCTGACCAAACTGTCTGCACAAGCTCCACAACAGGCTACAGGTGACTCCTCCCCTCCCAGGCTGCTGTCTGCCCAACAAACACATTGGAGGCTGGTATGAACTTGAGCAGAGGGATCAAGCTGGCATTCAGTCACCTGCAGCCAGTAAGCAATATTGACCACGTCGTCCTTGCTCCTGAGGGGTTCGCAAAGACGAAGCTGCCTTGAGACCTTGGCTCGAGCCTGTGGGTTGGCCAAAAATGCATGAGGGCAGCAGAGGGATCTTCAGTGGTAACAGGTGCTGGAGTAAAGTACAGTAAAGAGAAGATGGGGAGCATCTTTTGGAGATGCGCAAGGTGAACTTACATTCCTTGTGGAAAAACAAAGCCAAGCAAACAAACTGCATACATGAATTGGTGTGCTTCTTGAGCATTTTGGGGCAGAGAGAGAAAAACAGGGCAAAAAGAAGAGCACCGCACACCTCTTCGTCATCAGCAGCTTTGAGCAAGGCCTTAAATGCCTCGTGAACATTGCTGTCACATTCAGGGGTTACTGCCCTTGTGACGATCTGTTGTGTGCACATGGACAACGACCTGTGAGTTTTAAGCTGCTTGCAGGTGGATTGCAGGCTCCATCAGTCATCCCCCTCACGCAGCACATCAAGCAACAATCAAAGCGAAGGCGCACCTCCCAGAATGCCTGAGGCCGGAATCCCTCTTCGCCCTGGAAACCAAGCACTGGAGCAGACGCTGCGATGGCTCCTGTGACGATATAGGGATATTTGAGGCGCATCCAGGCAACAAGCTCGCCACCATAGGATCCGCCAAATGCGATGACCGGGCTGCAAGGAAGAAAGGGGGAGATCAAGATAGTGACTGTAAGAGACAGGCTCTTGCTTTCCAGGTTAGGGCAGCATGCGCTTCTTCCCAGGGCAAGAGCAGCAGCGCTGTTCCAGTCTTGCTAGCAGTGAATGAATGGCTCAACATGTGCGAGAAAGCAGTAGCAAGAGAAAAGGCCAAACACCAGAGCACTCACCTGTTCTGGGCTCCCTTCTCTTCCTTAACTGCTTGGATGAGCACAGCGTAGTCGGCAAGTGCCTGGTGAACGGTCAAGTAGCTTGGGTCCACCTTCCAGCTGTCCTTGCCGAAAGGCTGGGAGTTCCCATAGTACCTGTGCTGTTAACAGGCAGAGTGCAGGAGGACAAGCTGGGGAGGACTGCTTGCTACATTGCAAATTTTACGCGAATGCTCAGCTTGACTGTTGAATGTGTGACTGGATGCCAGGGATGTGCTTCGCAGTACAATTGTGCGTTTATGACCGTAGCCTAGGCAAGCATGCCATCAAGCACGCACCTCAGCAAAGAGGAGCAGGGCGCCAAAGCGTGCTGCGTTCTCCCACATCAGGCCAATTTGTTCAGGCTTCAGCTCTCCCTCGTTCCCAGCTGTGAGTTGTGCATGTGCGTCACATCTGATGTGACTGATGTGCCTCGCGTGTACTGTACGCAACGAACTACATGAGCATGCAACAAATGCATCACACGCGCCGCACCATAGAAGAAGATGGGGCCTTCTCCTCTCTGCCATGCGTCTTCGCACAAGACATAGCGCTGTTTGAAGGTGTCCTGCTTCGCAGAGAAATGGTCGAGCTGCTGCTCAAAGTGCCTAAACTGCTGAGGGCCTGTGCAAGAGCGTGCGAGGGCCCGTGCT
The DNA here is from genome assembly GCA_004335885.1 of Dunaliella sp. M2. Lineage (NCBI taxonomy): Eukaryota > Viridiplantae > Chlorophyta > Chlorophyceae > Chlamydomonadales > Dunaliellaceae > Dunaliella > Dunaliella sp. M2. The sequence goes on along the minus strand of QFBH01000280.1, from coordinate 22,851 downwards.
GAGGTCAGGGCTTTTTTGGTTTGCTGTGTGTCTGTGCGCACAAATTGAGGTCGGCTAGCGTGGCAGCATGACATCGCAAGTAGCACAATGAGGAGAAGAAGAGCTGCTGGCATTTTGTTTTTTGTCTGGCATTGGTTGGTTGGATAGGAGTTACTGGTAACCACACAACCGCCACATCCACTGTGACCGTCACAGCTTCAGCACCTTCCTGCTTTTGTATGCGCATGCGCCCAGAAATCAGCCTTATTGATTTGCTCAAGTTGATGATTGTACATCGATCACGTCCGATGCCAACAAATGTCATGAATGAAACACAAATCACATGCAAGCACAATGCTCAATCAGCCTGCCAGGCATAATAACCATCCTACAAATCAAAAAATAGGAATCAATTCACGATCGTCTACGCGCACAGAAAATTTGCTTCAGTGAAAACAATTTCCGTGCAGATATTCTTTAATCCACAGCATCAAGGAGCTCACCCCCCCACACACATCCGCAAGGGGCGCTTACCGATACAAGCCCCAGCATTCATCCCAGTCTTCAAAGGCACATTATTATTCATTGCAAGCACAAACATCAAAACCAGAGAGACGTACACGTGGATGGTTGCAGGTTAGCGGCTCACAGCGCCTGCCCCAATGAGCGACATGTGTCCCCAACCCACGCTGTGCCTTGCCTGCGACAGTTCAGGCAATCAGCTTGCCAGAGCAGGGGCACAAGTCATGCCTAAAGACAACTAGTACACTTCTTGTCATTCCCATGAGGCAGACTTTCAGCCACGCGTACAGCTAGCCCACAGAGGAATCAAAGGAGCCCACTCCAAGGACGCTCTTCAGGCTCTTGACCCATTCCTAGCACCCATGGCATCCTGCTTGCTTGCTCGAAATACACTGCTTTCATGCCAAGGTTGCGCCAGCTGTCAAGACCTTAAACTTGGTCCTCATTCTCAAGGGATCTCAACAAATGATGTGCTCTCACCACCCAACCAAGCTTCCACAGCAACAGCAGAGGTCAAAAGGAAAGCGCGCACCACCTGTCCCTGGCCAGCAAGGCCCAAAGCGAGCATGCTGCAAGCACAATACACTACACCTGTTTCTGGCCAGCAAGGCCCAAAGCAAACATGCTGCAGCCAGCTGTTGCTAGCTGTCAGAGATTACGATCAGCTTCTCATTGGGCTGCAACTCTATGACCGTTGCAGCATCTATTCCAAGGCACACGTTACCTTCTGCATCCAGGTACCCTATGGCCACGCTGTTGGCCTCCCTCACAGCATCTTGCACCTGCGCCAGTGGCAGCCAGAGAGGAAGCGTGAGTGTGTGCACATGCTCGCACGTGAGGCTACATGCTCAGAATCTGAGAGATGTGATTTGAGATCTCTCTAGCATGTCTAGAAAGTAACAGTGGGAGCTTGAGCACTCCCTTCTTGCAGTCTCTCACAGGAACAATCCCGCAACCTCACCTCATCCCACGTCTTCTGCACGCCAAGGGGCACACCATACACCTCAGGCATGCGCATATACAGCTCGCTGCCTTCATCTCTCAGTAGGTCCTCAAACAGACCCAGCAGCATGGGGTCAGAAGCAACCTGTGTGGCGCAAGGATGCAAGTGTGTGTGCGTGCGAGTGAGCATTTGCTTGCACATGGGCCCACATATGGTTGAATGAAACGCCCTGCCCATTCACAGCATGCCACTCCCTCAAAACTGCATGCCTCCATAGTTGCTCTTCGTGATAGGCAGGTGCACAAGGTCTTCACCTGCGTCAGCATGCCGCTCATGAGTTCCTGCGTGATGATGACCTGCATGGCAGCGCAGGCCCAGAAACATAAGCATGAGCAGCACGCCATTTTGTCCCTGTTGCTTCCATCCAAAGGCTGCACGCATCCCATCAAGAGCATCTGCAGTGCAAAACAATGGAACTGGCCCTGGTAAATACTAGCATTTCTCCCCCCTCCAGTTTTTGCCTCCCCCCGAAGACAGAGTCTCTCCTGTGCTCCTCTCCAGCGCGCCCATTTGGGACACGCACCTGCAGGGCCATGCCGCGTGAGTTCCCCATCATGGTGGTGGGGGTGCTGGCGTTGACACGACCCTCAAAGGCCGCCCGCGGGGCCACCAGGTGCTTCAGCACCTCCTTGGTGCGGTCCTCAGCCACGCAAGTGACCACAGACAGCGGCCTGATGATGATAAAACAAAGAAGTGTGAGCATGTGTGTGGGTCTTCAGCCACGCATGTGACCACAGACAGTGGCCTGAAACAGAAGTATGTGCGCATGTGTGTCCATGTATGTGGGGGAAAAAGAAGTTTGGATATGTGTGTGTGTGTGTTTGGAGGGGGGGGGAGTGGGGTGCATGTTTGGCTGTGTGCTTTTGTACCTCATAGCACTGCGCTTGCATGATTCCTTGCACACTCTCATGGCAGCCAAAAACACTCGTAGAGCAAATCTATGTCCAGCTGTTGCACTCACCGATTGCCTCTCAGCAGCTTGTCTGTGCAGCCCATCGCCTTCAGGCTCTTCTTGTCCTGACTGGCTTGAGCTGCGAGATACTTGTTTGCCTCGTCATCAAGCAGGGCATGGAGCTGGAGCGTTGTGGCCACCACCTGAGGGTGCATGCATATGTTTATGTGTCCATGTGTTTCGGTGCATGCGGGGGAGACATTTATTTCAGTGTGTGCGCGCATCCATGGATATGCGCACTGCTGAAGTGTTCTTGGGTTCTAGTATTTCGCATGGCATTCTCGCACAAGCAAGCAACTGTGCCTGAGACACTCCTTTAAAATCTACTTAGGTAAAAAGCTAGATCGCGCAAGCAGGCGCACCTGGGCATCTGCATCTGCAGGGTCCCAGCCAGTGGAGGCATTGATCTCGCCCAGGATCACAGAGTCTGCCTCCAGCACCCCTGCTCTCTTCAGGTACTCATTGGAGGCCAGGTTGCCGCGGGTGACACGGAAGCTGACGCCGTTGACGGTCAAGCCGTGGAAGGCTGCGTGGACCCGCTTGTACTCGGCATCAGAGCTGCGTGAGGTATAGGGGGCAGGCTCACAGATGAGCGTGTCAGCCTCATGCACGCATTCTGGCAAACACAGCTTCCGTGAACATGAGTACATGGACATCTCTGTGCTGCCTGGAACAGCTACAGAGGCAAACAACCAGTTTTCTTGTCTGCAAGCTTCCTTCCTTTCTCTCACCTTGCATCACTGGGCATGGCCACCGTGACTTTGCTGCCTGGGGCACAAAAGTCTGCCAGTGTCCCTGCACAAGGCAATGCACAGCAAGTTGGCTATAAAAAGTAGTGGGGAGGAGCGAACTTCAGAGATTGCACAGTTTAGCTGAGCACTCTGCAGGTGCACATGTGCTGCAGCTCTGCTGGGAAACAGACTATCGTGCTTTGCTCAGCAGTCCCTGACATGCAGGGCACTGTGTATGTTTCGCAAGGAGTTTTGCAGGCATTGTGAGCATACAACCTCGCTTTTACCTGCTGCATTACCATGAATGCACTGCCCAAGCTGTGTGAGAAGCTCACAGCACACAGGCACCTACCTGCCAGCCGCTTCACAGTGTTGCCAAAGCCCAGCACCACCACATGCTCCGGCTTGTGCAGCTCCTGCTGGCGTTGCTGGGGCGTGGTCAGCCTGCCGTTCTGCACACACAGTCGCAAGGCAAACAATGGAGGCATGTGTGAATTTAGGGGTGCATGTGGAGAGAAGGGAATACCTTGGCAAGCTAAGCTGCATTCCATACATTCCTTATTCAGCTTCACCGTCCTTACTGCAATGAAGCTGTCAACGTCAAAAAAGCATAACAAACCCACCTTCATGTGCTTGAAAGGCGCAGCTTTCGCCACTAGCTCACGCTCCCTCTCTGCTGCAGCAGCCTCTTCAGCCTGCGCAAGCGTTCAGACAACTGCTTTGCAACAGGTTGGTTATGCCACACTTGTTAGGCCATTGTCAGTAAAGACATTCACGCTTAGCCACAAGGGAGTCCACGCAGGAGGTAGAGAGCAAGAATAACCAGGGCAGTGTGAAATTCGCAGCACTTGGTGTACTCACGCATGGGTCCTTGGCTTTCTGAGGGCAATAGGTGAGATTTTGGGTGCTCTCCGCGAGGAGCAGCAGCACGTCATTGGGGTTGAGCATGTAGCCATCGGTGGGGCTGAGGTGTGTGACACCTGGGGGGAGTGCAAACAGGAGAGTTTTCATCATTCATTGTGATCATTCAGATTCGTTTTGGTGTGCTTTGAGGCACAGCTTCTTCAACCTCGCCATATCTTAGTCTGGCCTTAACCCAACCAGTCCAAACAATTCCCACCTGTTACAGCGTCCACCAGGCCCACCAGCACGGCGTGCGGGAAACTCTTGCGCGCCTGTCTGAATGTGATGTCCGTGCTGCTGGGGTTGACCACAGAGTAGAACTCATTTTTACCGTAGCTGTGCTGGCAAATCTGCAAGCAAGGACACAGCAAGCCAAGGGATGAGGAGCCAAGTCAAAAGAGTCAAAGTTCTTTGAACAATCTAGTTTTGACACACGAATCTGCTCTGTCTGCAGAAACTTGGCGAATTGCTGTTCACCTCCGCAAGCACGACAACAACTCCTGACAGCAAGAAACCTATTACAAGGCAGCTGCTCACCTCCTCAAACACAACACTCAGCCCTGGTTGTAGCGCTACTTGCGCCATGATGCCGTTCAGATTGGACAAGTCGGCCAGGGAGGTGATCTGCAGGATTCGCCAAGCAAGGCAAGCGCTTTGAGAATGAACAGAGGGCAGCTTGCAGCAGGAAAACACACGCACGCACGCATGCAGCAGGCTCCAAGGATGCACACTCGCCTTGCTGCCTCGATCCATCAGGTTGTTCTTGATCATGCGCCCAGAGGGACCTTCATCCCACCCCTGTGGTCAGTGAGCATGTGGTATGATGAGAGCAAATGCATGAAATAACCTGGTCTTTGTGTTCATGCGTGTGAGCGCAGGGGAGAGATCAGTTTATCCAATGCAAGAGGAAAGTCCAATGTTGGCAGCCACTCACCTCAAGGACACCAGCACCGTCTTCACACACGATCACACGCTGAGGAGGGCTGACGGGCCTGTGAGTGTGAGCGTGGATATAGAAGTGTGTGCTTGTGTCTGTATGCGGTGATGCACTCAGATACATGTGTCCTCCTGCATCTTGTAGTTTGCTGAGTAACCAACGAGTGAGCAAGAAGCATTCTGCAGAAGCAAGAATTCATTTGAATTTAATTGCAGTAGCACTCCACTTACTGGCGCAAGGAATGCAACCCAGCCAGCATTGCACTCAGCAGGGTGCGAATGTCCACCTGCAGAACAAAATGTAAACACAGTGCTTGAGTAATGCCTGTAGGCAAGTGAGAGTTACCCTGTAACCTCCCGCCCCACCCCTCAGCCCTTCCCACAACATCTTGCTTCTCCATCCTCACACCACCACCACCACCACCACCACAACCACCACCACTACCACCATCACCATCACGCCCAGCCCACCTGCTTCTTCTCCTGCTCAATCTCATCAGGTGCCATCCAAAGCACTGTTCGAGCGCGGCTTGTGCTCACGCGTGCCAGGTCAAGGGGCCGTGTGCAGTTGCCTTGCCTGGTGACCACAAGCCGGTTCACGACATCCCCATACTCGTTTATGCTGTGGGTGCATGGAGGTCGCAGTGTTAATGGGAGGGTCCTGCTTGCCTGCTGAGAAGCCCATCCAGCACAACTCCTGACTTATCCATCCTCTGAGCAGGTAGCGGTGAGATTCACAAACAAAGCACGCTTGCTTTGCAGGAAAACCCAACAGAACAGAAGCACTTTGCCACCCCCCTCTCCTCCTCAGTGCCACTCACAGCACTGTGTCCATCTCTTCCTTGGGCTCTTCTCCAAGAACAACGATGGGCGGCTGCAGGGCTTGGGTGCCCCTTTGGCTGCGTGCCTCCAAAATCTCCTTGAGCAGCACCACACCCTGCCGACTGTTCCAGCCTGCGGGAGTGTATGTGTGCAGGAAAGTGAAGATTCTGGCAGCTGGTCCATGAATCAAGAGCCCTTTCAGCCTGAAGTGGGTGTGCAGCAGAGATGTATGCATGCATTAGTGAAGCAGACACTCATAGGGTTAAATTAGTGAGTCAAGTGCACTGACATTGAGCCACGGCAAACAGCAGCAAAAACTGAAACGTGTGTTGCCCGCTCACCCAGAACCACAGTGTGGCCTGTCTCTGGCAGAGGAAAGTTGCCAGTCTTCAGTGCCTCCACCGCTCCTTCAATCTCGCTGGTGAAGACTCCGACCTGGAGGGGGAGAGACCAGATGGAGGAAAAGTAGATCATGTGGGCTCTGCTTCCTTATTTATTACTCTATCAAGCAATAGCCAGGTGCATCAATGTTTGCTCCAAGCCAGCTGCGCACATGAAAGATGCAAGCAAGCATGAGCACGAATGGAAGTGAAGTGAGCCTCACCCACCAGCACTGCAAATGTGCACAGCGACAGGAGGTGGACGCAGTTGCACACAAAGTTGGCCATCGGTGTCTCCTCATTGATCTCTGAGCCTGGGATGTCTGCTGCTATGGAGTAGCTCTTCCACAGAGCATCAGACCAGTTTTTCCCGGTGGCACGCCTGTAAGCAAATGCGCCTGCCACTACCAGAGGAACTGTGGGGCAGGGTGCGAGAATGGAATGGTGATTCAATGCCAACTCACCCAAAAACATCTTAGCAGACTTCTTGCACCAAATAGTTAGGGTGTCAGGGCATTCAGTTTTGCCTTCTTGCTCAGTCAACCCACTCCTGGACGTGGCTCCTTCTCACGGCTGCACCACCCACCTCCGACAGCAAGCAGCGCCAGGATCTTGCCAAAAGTCGGAAAGTTGAACGCCTGCAGCAGCCTGAGCGGTGTTAAAAGTGCAGGAAAAAAGTTGGTGAAGCATTGGTGGCTGCAAAGAAGGACTTTACTTTCAGCTAGTGTTGTGCACCTGCACAGCCGACAAGGTCGTCTGATCACACAACTGCTGGTATACAGCCCTCAAATCCATCAGCCTTTTCCTAGCAAATCACTGGTATTCACTTGATTAAGAGCTTGAAAGCAATCACCTGTAGTGAGCGACCTCTAGAGCGTCTGGCTGTGTCGCAGACATCTTCTTGAAGACCTGGCCAGTGTTCACACTGCTGGACTGCGCAGTTGGCCGCGTGCTGGGACTGGGGTTGTGTATGGGCCTGGTTAAGAGTGTGCAGGAGCTCATGTGAATGAGGGGGCGCAGCTTGCATTGAATGCGCTTGTCTTAGTTGAGCTTGCTCAAAACCTAGATGAGATCAAAGGCCCTCCCAGTAATGCAAGTCAAGCTATCACTCCTTACCCAGCAAACGCCCGCTTCGCTGTCAAGCCCAGCAGGAAGCACCCAGCAAGCAGGCCGACAGTGGCTGTCTGCCGCCCTCGCCATTCCAGGGGCCCCTGTCTTTTCAGGCCAGATTGCTGAGGAGCAGGCGCTGGCAGCGATGGTGGCTGCTCATTTTCAGGCCCACTCTCCTGGCTGCCACCTCCATTTGGGCCTTGTGAAGCGGAACAGGCAGGGTGCCTCCGCAAAGGATGGCCAGGGTGTGGGCTCACATAATGCTTGCATTTGGCTGAGGCAGGCCTCAGCAGCGTGCTCTGGGCTGGCAGCACGCGTGTGTTGCTGTGTTGCAGCAGGCCTCTCTGGCGCAATTGCGCGTGCTGCATGGCCTGCAGCGAGCTGTGCTGATGGTACGAGGCCTGCAGTTGGAATGAAATGCGATAGATGGCCCCTTACACAGGAGCCATCACCTCAGCCAGCAGGCCTGTATCAAATGCAACTGTGTTCCAGTGTTGGCCCTGTTCCCAAAAGGTTGACCCTAACCCTATTCTCTCTCTTTCTTCACACATGTAAGCAGCTGTTTCAGCACACCAAACATTGAAATCAACAATTTCTTATTGTCATTGTCTCATGCAACTGCACTAAGCCAGGCTGCTGGAGGATGTGACGCGCACGCTCGTGCGCCCCATGCGCGCTGAGGCACACGAGCACCTCAAGCCGTGACATGCCCTTGGACACACACAGCATGCATCATCTCCAATGATGGACACGCGTGCGCACGCGCTTGCTCACGTAGCCGTCCATCTCCCTGCGCGCTAGTTCATTCCCAAGAACGAGAGCATGGTGGGCCCCGCCAAGGACACCTCGTGGCTGCAGGTGTGTACTTACATGGTTTTGAAGGCGTGGCTTTCTTTCTGCCCCTTACAAAGTGATGAATTTGAAGCAATGCTTGCCTGGTTTCTTTCAGTTTGGCTGTGCACCTTGTGCATGGCCACACTTGTGCACTGATGCTTATGCTAAGAGCTTTTACACAGATAAGCATGATGAATGAGCGTGAGCCCTTGAAATTGCACGAGTATGGGACGCTCGTGTCAACTGATGCTCTCCTCTTCAACACACAGGTGGACCGAGTGAAATGCCGGGAGCAGCTGCAGAAGACTGACCAAGGTGAGTCTTGGCTCATGAACACGATGGTAGTGCACAGCCTTTTCTTTCGCAGGAAGGAAACCTCCAGCTGCCTGCAAATTACATCTCGTCTTATTGTTACCGCAGGCCAGACAACACCTCAGGGGCGGGAGGAGATGAAGGAGCGGTGAGTGGACTGAGCATGAAGAAAGTGTTTGATTAGGTTTAACCGCTTACCCATGCGTGACTCAGGCCGCCCAGGCATGGCTTTGTCAGCTCCAAAAGCAAGTAACAGAGGACTTGGACTGTATCTCTGTGTGATTTCTGGCATTTCTGGCTCTTTTCTTTCCATGAGAAAGTGGACAATGAACAAAGCACTGATTGTGTTTTCTACCTTGAAAACGTGCAGGTACAAGTACATCATGCAGGAGGTGGACCTTGCCTGCGGCCACTTCATCAAGTCATTCAAGGAGACCCCAGGGGAGCGGTTTCAGTTCATGGATGTGTGTTGTTGCCCGGGCGGTTTCAGTGAATACTTCCTGCTGGCAGTGCCGCACTGCAGGTGAGACTGTGCGTGCATGTGCTTGTTGGATTGTAAGGACCTGCCGCTTGCTGCTGCTGCTGCTGCTGCTGCTGCTGCTTCTTGCTGCTGCGACACCATGCCCATGCCAGTGTGTGCATCACTCATGTCTTAGGGGTGTGGGCCTCTCGCTACCCAAGGAGATGGGGGGTCACCATCTTGCAGACAAAACGTACAACCCCAAGACGCAGGTGCACGAGCCGTCAGTGCTGGTGAAGGTAAGGTCGATGTGTGTTTGCGTTACCACTCATTTGGTGCATCCCAGTTTGCTGCAAGTACAGCCTTACAGCCTTCTTGAGCTTGCAGTCAAGGATACACTCCGCTTCAGCACACATGGAGCCCAGGATCATCCTTGCCATGAAAGCTCGCAAACCTGGAATTGCTTTTGCCTATGCCCATTTTTGCTTCTTCACTTCTTGCCCCCCCACCGTGCCACGCCCGCCACAGGATGAGAACAGGTACAAGATACATTTCCGCGATGTCACCACCCTGGCGTCCAATGTGACTGTAGGCAACCTGTTTGAGCCAGGCGTGACTGCAACAAACGGTCTGGACACCAGCACGCCTGTAGGTATGTGTAGGTGGGCATCACCTAGCTGCACGTGCATTTGTGCCTGCACACTTGACAGGGGCATGCATGGATGTTTGCATGTGTTCAGAGAGGCAATGTAAAGGGTCACGGCTTGTGCTTGAAAAGGACCCATGATCTTATCATGATGGCTCGCCTGCAGAGAATGCCTCACCAGCCATGCGAAATAAGTGCACGCACATGATCCTTGATGGATCGTTCTTGGGTGGCAAAGCAAAGATCTTCATGGAGACTCAGTATGCTTCTGACCTGGAGGTAGGGACACGCCACCGCGTCCTAGCTCTCTCTATCTGCTGCTGCCTGCCCATATCTGTTGCTACCCTTGTTTCACTTTCCAGGCAAAAGTGACATGCACAAAACTGGCTGCTGGGTTTGCTTGTTCACTCTAGAACAGCACGTGTCTGCTCGAAGTGTTTTTAATGTGCTTACACTAATGTGCGTATGCCCGCAGAACCCTGCTTTTAACTGCTACTGGCACCATGTGGAGGGCCACCAAGCCCTCATCACTGCTCAGCTGGCCATCATGGCTGCCAACCTTCAAGACGGAGGCTGCATGGTCATGCGCATGAGCATGACGTGGACGCACTTCACGAAAGTGACTGTGTGTGTGTGTGTGTCCTGTGAGTGTTTTCTGAGGCGTATCTCAGCAAGCAGAATGGGTTGCAACATGGGCCTCGTTTTGAATAAGTGCTCGCCTTCTTTATTTTCATCCTCAGAAATGGAGTGCTCACGCTGCTTCGCCGCATCTTCCGTGGGACTGTAGAGAATTTTAAGCCCCGTTCTTGCCACCAGGTGAGAGGTTGACCGTGTAATGCGTTCAACTTTACTTTGCCCTGCAGAAGCATGGTTCTGGCTTTTTGTTGCACTCCTTGAGCTTGACCTCACAGAGCATCGTATGATGTGGTAGTTTTTGAAGCTGTGTTTCATTACCTGCAGAGAGGTTTTTCTGCTTCCAATGCTTTTACAAGAAAGGCTTTGTTCCTTGTAATTCTCACTGTTGTTTCTTTCCAATCTGCCCTTGATGCCAGAACGCCATCAGCTACTACCTCGTGTGCAAAGACTTCAACCTGGCCCTCTCGAATGAGCTGCAGGTAGGACTTGAACAGTAGGTAAACTGTGCTGATGCTAGCATACAGTTACAATGTTGTGCAGTAGAACAAATTCTTCACTGTGCAACAAAGCAAAATGTGTTTGGGATTTGGTTGCATTCCAACTACTTCATCCGGTTGTTTCCAGCCATTTTGGGATTCTGTAAAATATGATTGTGGAACTCAGGTTTGTGGCGCACATCCCCTGTCTGCGCCTGCAGGTGGGGCCGCGCTTTGTGCAGCTCACAGAGACGCTGCGCCGCGGCCAGGCCTTTGGGACCAACGCGATGGTGCCCTTCCCTGAGCTGCCAGAGGGGCGCTCCGAGCTGGAGCTGTACCGGCTGTGGGCAAGTGCGCTGCGGGTGAGTTTCTTCAGTTTATTATTATTTTTTTTGTCTCACTTTTCAAGCTGCAAATTCCATCACTGATTTTAGATGGTGGCATCGTGCAAAGGCAGGATTGAATATGTTAGGGCATGTTCCATGCTAGGCTGATTCCTTAGCAGTTTTGTTGGATCTGTCCACAAGTTCTCTAATCACTCCATGCATTTGCAGGTCTACTACCTGCCCATCTGGCTCTTCAGGAAGCTGATAGAAGATGTGAGTTGTGTGCTCTGTTGAGTGTATAGACATTTGTTTTGCCACTCTGCTGAAGTTGGTCACTTGTGTGATGAGTTTTAATGCTAGGCTTCATGCACCCTGTGCTCAAATGCGCACACACACTGACGCACTTGCACGGACTTGCATATCCTGCCCCAGGCGCCCGCCAACCCCTTGCAGCCAGTCGGCTGCACAAAGACCAGGCCTTGTTGGAGGTTCCTTGTGTACCATGAGCTCCCAGGGAAGGGCTGCAGGTCAGTAATGCATACAGTATTTAATAAAGAGAAATGAATTGCGATGTGTGTCTGAAATGGATGAGGATGTCTCCTTTGCATGCTTCATACCTGCGTTTCCTTGCCATACATGGCATGCGTGGCTTTGCTTTGTGGACCCCTGTTGCACATCCACGGCATTGTTAGGGTCAGAAACCTCAGGGTATGGCTTGCACTCGGTCTGCGTGCACTCCAACTCACACAAGCTTGCTTGGGCGCATGCATGCATGCAACAACGCACAGGATGGGCACTGCATGCTCGGGCGCACACAGCTTAGTGGAGCTGCACCCCTTCACAAAGGTGTGTTGCACACGTGGATAGTGACCAGTGCACAAAGCAAGCATGGCGTAACCTTAAAAATGGGTGACCGTGCACCCCTCAGTCTTGCTGGCGATCGCCCAGCCAATGTTCTTTAGTGTGCACAGCACAAATGTGTCAAAAACATGGTCTCCCAACTAAAAGGACACCTCTGCTCACACTCACAAGGGTCCTCCTGCTTGCAGGTGGCGTTCAGCCAGGAGAATGGCAGGCTGCTGAAACCCTTCCCTGTGGACAATGTGATGGACCCTCGGTTTGGGATGCTGCGGCCAGGAGAGGGGCACCCACGCAATGAGCTGGAGTCCGTGCGTGCCCAGCTGCTGCAGGTGAGTGTCATTTTAGGAATTGAGATGTTGGCCCAGGCTGCTCCTGTTCCAAGCACCTGCGCCCTGTGCCAAGGGGTATTTTGCCCATCAAAACCGTGCATCTATCTGCTCTCTCATTTTGCCGGCCTCTGCAGCATCAGAGCATCTCACTGAATATTCATCATTGACTCACTGCTTGAAACTACTTACATGTGCTTTGCAGTGGGTGCTGTGGGCCAAAGGGGAGCACATGGTGCCTGGCGTGTCCAAGCCTGAGATGTGGAATGTGTCACCCCTGCATGCGCGCCTGGCCCAGCTGCTGCACCTGCATGCTGCCGACCTGGCGCAGAAGGTGAGTGAATGGGAAGGAAAGCCCCCATAGCACGCAGAGCAGAAGCAAGGGCTTTGAGTTTGAGACTAGTGGAAGGTGGCCTGGCTGGGGTGGACGCACACTCTGCTTGTGGTTTGCACACACACACACACACACACACACACACACACACACACACACACACACACACACACACACACAGATCTGGATGCACATCATCGAGTCGCTGCAGACCGCGTCCATGCACTACTTCCGCGTCGCCGGCTCGCGCACCAACCCCCTGACCATGGCCTTCCTCAGCAACTGCTTCACAATGCGCGAGGTTGCGCTGGTGCTGCTGGGCGCGCGCCCACCCACTGCACAAAACCAACCCATGCTGCAGCAACCACCCCTGGAAACGCCCGCTGCGATGGCACACAGTGCTGCAATGGGAATGGGTGCCATGGCCATGCCCCTGGGTTTTCCAGCACCCATGGGGGCTACTGGCCCCATGCCTGGCTTTCCTGGTGCACCCATGGGAGGCTTGATGGGCTTTGGTAGTGCGGGTTCCATGCCAGTGCAGAGTGACTACCAGGCCAACATGATGGCTGGGCTGGGGGGGGTTGGCCAGGGAGGTGGGGAGCAGGAGGGGCCCTCCTCAGAGCAGCAGCCAGGGGAGCAGACAGTGCTGGAGGGAGGCGGGGAGGTGGATGGGACGTACGACACGTTCGGCACGGATGTGAGTTTTGGTGATGCTGGTGTGCAGCTGCTGCTAGGATGCTTTGTTGCATCAATTGGTAGTCTCACACCCTGCATATTGTGCCTGCGAGATGCTCAGGGCCTCATGCGTAGGGAAAAGCGGGGTAGAGGAAGCAAGGAGTGTGGTTTGCAAAACTCCGTTTTCTGCTGACATCCATTGGCGCAGGTGTTCCAAGAGTCAAAGGGAGATGCAGTTAGGCTGAGCGGCTACTCAATGCCGCTGGTGACAGTGCAGGTGTGTGTGCTTGGGTATGCATGAGCGTCTTTTGGGAGGGAATCGTACTGTAGTTTGGCATCAAGATCTCGGCTCACAAACTGCACTTTGCTTTGCCTTTGTGTTGAGAAACTGAATTAAGGGTTTGTGTCAGGACCTCGGCTCATGAACTGGGAACAGCTTAGACCTTATCATTGTCCATGCATCTGTTCAGCAGGCACTGCTATCTCTTTGGTGTTCATGACCCCAGAGTTCAAGGAAAATCACGCACTGTGGTCCTCATTTTCTGTGTCTTTCCGACATGTGCAGGTTGCCGATGATTACTCGCACAAGGCCTTTTTGCAGTACCTGGGCGAATAGCCAAACAGTGCGAGTGGTGTACAGTGTTACAGTTCTGTGCAAGAGAGTCTTTTGTGGGAGTACGTAACCTTGACAGTATGTGCTGCAGGCAGTGGACCTGTCAATCGATAAGAAAGGAGCTTCAGCAGCTGCTGTGTACATCCACCTGTGTCAGGGTGCCGGAACCAACTCTCTGCTTGTCCATCGCGCTTGTTTTTTGTAATGCTGTACATTCAAAGCCCTTTGTGGCTGGGAGTAGGTGTTCGGGCAAGTGCGTAGTGGGTACTGATGTTACACCTCGCCAGGTGTGCAGGTCAAGCTAAACAGTTGCTGCCATTTCATTCTTTGCTCTTAAAGATAATTTCATTCGTGGGCTACGGAAGACGTACATTCCTGTTACAGAAGACTGCATTCCTGTCTGCTTCTTCCATGTTCTTTTTGTGCTGCACTCAAGAGCTGTCGAACATTGACCGATTTCTCCTCCACTGCAATTTCATCACAACTGTGCTGTGGGTGTGGAGAGTGTGCAAGCAGAGTGGCTTGTGAGTGTAACCTTGTTTGCCAGCAATCGTGCACATGCGCGACAGCGCCTGTCTCTAGTGCACAAGCTGGTGCTCTTTGAAGACCATCTGTCCTCCTCCACTGCTGCATCGTCCGAATGTCTCATTCAAAAGCGCACTTGTGCTAGCATGTGCGCACATGCTTGCACCGTTCGTCAGAGAACCAGGAGTGCAAAAGTGCAAGTGCGCGTGTGTGTGCATGCGTGCGTGCGTGCATGTGCGCGTGCGTGCGCGCGTGCGTGCGTGTGTGTGTGTGCGTGCATGCATGCGTGCGCACATGTGTGTGTG
>QFBH01000274.1:11951-28809 GCA_004335885.1 Dunaliella sp. M2 | reverse complement strand
ATGCAGGGACATTGTGGAGCGAGGTCCTGCTGGCATTGGGCACATCGCACCTGAGAGCCACAACAGATTCGGCTGCTTCCTGCCAGGAGCAGACCTGTTTGACTGCCAGGTGTGGATCTGTTCGGGAAAAGGAAGGCGCTGCTGAGTCAGCACATGAGCGCTTGTGGCAGGAGGATAAGCACCAGGCTGCCTTGCTGAGGAAGGACAGACAAGGTCTTGTTCACACACCCCTTCACCACCCGTACCCACAGGCCTTTGGTGTGTCCCCCGCGGAGGCAGTCCTCATGGACCCCCAACAGAGGCTGCTGCTGCACTCCCTGGCTGAAGTGCGGGCAGCAGACCAGTCTGTGGCTACCCCTTTTGCACCTTCTGCAGACCAGCAGACCCACAGAAGTATGCAGCAGCAGCACCAGCAGCAGCTTGGCGTGTACGTGGGTGTGTCCCAGCTGGAGTATGCGCGCATCTGCTTGGAGCACAATGCACCCCTCACAGCATACTACGCCACAGGTGTGATTGTTTGGGTGAAGGATCTGTTTGACTGGCGGTGTGCTGGTTCTCTATTTCGTGCCACATACCTGCCTGAAAGGCACTATGCACGTTGCAAAATCTCTTAGTGCAGAAGTTAAGCAACCATTTTTGTGTGCTCATTCATTCCTTCAGGGGCCCACCTGTCTGTGTCTTCTGGGCGCCTGAGCTACACGTATGGGCTGCGAGGTCCATCAGTGACGGTGGACACAGCTTGCTCCTCCTCACTGACAGCCACAGCGCTTGCTGCAAGGTGTGTCTTGTGGATTTCTTCTTTTACTGCCAGTTCAGGAGGAAACCCAAACCCAGTCAAGCTTGCTTCCCAGGATCACTTTACCTAGGGCGTGAAGCACCCTGCTGCACAGTGGTCCCTTGAAACACTCAATTAAATGCCTGTCTGACTGTTGTGCTACGCAGGAGCATCTGGAACGGGGAAGCCGTGGGTGCAGCAGCACTCGGGGTCAACCTTACCCTGGTGCCATCCTGGACTCTGGTGAGGTCCAATCTCCTTTGTAGAGCTGCAGCTTGAATGTCTGTCTTATCTGTGTGTCCAGGTGGCTTGGCTGGGTGGCATGGATGCTGGGCAAGCCAGCAAACTTAATATATGGCAGGCTAATAACAGCCGCTGCTCAATGTGCACGCAGGCATGCGCGCGTGCCGGGATGCTGGCAGATGACGGGCGTTGCAAGACACTGGATGCCGCAGCGGATGGCTATGTCCGTGGTGAAGCAGTGGGTGGACTCATGCTGCGGCCTGCTTCTGCAGGTGAGTGGGGAAACAGGGTGAAAGTGTGTTAAAACAGAAAGTGGCAGACCTGCTTATTCTCAAGCTCATTTTCATCTTACAGCAGCAGAATCCACTGCCAGACTAGCAAAAAAGGGTCACCTGCCTGGATTGTGAAAAGGCTCATTTAGAGAACACAATCTTCAAGTTTGCCTCTTGCCCGTGCACTCACTGCAGCTTCCTGCAAACCAGGTGGAGTGGGTGCAGTGCTGCTGTCAGGGGCGGCTGTGAACCAAGACGGCCGCTCCAGCTCCCTCACTGCCCCAAACGGTCCAAGCCAGCAGGTGATTGCATGAGACCAAATGAGCCCATTTTCTTGGGCTGAACCTCTGGCCGCAAAAGCTTTTGTAGGTGTGAGATGAAGCAGGTCTGTCCAAGAAACCATGCATCTTCTCACTAGACCTTGTGCATCCATGCTCACAGGCGGTCATTCGCTCTGCTCTGGCGGGGGGCGGCATCAAGGCATCCGATGTGTCCATGCTGGAAATGCATGGCACTGGCACTGGACTGGGGGACCCAATTGTGGGTGATGAATCCAACTCCCAACTTGTGCAGAGGTCACCCCTTATGTGCTGCAGAGTGCTGCGCTCAACAAAGTTACCATCTGCATGCATGCTCAGCAAGCCACACACCTTCTCCGATGCCCCTCAGGAAATGTATGCTGCCTTGAGTGTGTACATGAGCCAGACAGCTGGCCAGAGTCTGGACTCTCGGCGGCCAGTCACTTTCAATGCCATCAAGTCTGAGATTGGGCATGGGGAACCTGCTGCAGGTGAGAGTGAGACAGGTTGAGACAGAGGTTTGCTTGGTCTTTGAGTAGATGAGAAGAAGTGTGAAACTGGTCAGAACAAGCTTGCCTGCACTGCCAAGTTTCTCTTCAATTAAAATGCCACAGGGCTCTCACTCCAACAAGCGCACATACTCTGCAGGGATTATGGGCTTGAGTCGTCTGGTGCACGCCTTCCAGCAAGGCAAGGCTGCTCCCCTCACACAGCTCTCAACCCTTAACCCTCTCCTGGTGAGCATTTCTCCTCTGAAGGTTCCTCTATTTTTCTCAATGAGGAGAATGGGCAGTTGTGAAGTTTGTTGCTTGTGAAAATAGGTCTGACTCAAACTGCACAAGCTCCCAAAACTCCTCCTGTGCATCCTCAGGCACCTGCTCTGGACCTGGCACAAGCCTCCATTGGCAGCCGCGCCATGCTGCCTCGTGGGGCGATGATGTTCAATGGGGGAGCAGCTGGCGTGTCCGCCTTTGCTTTCCAAGGCACCAACGCCCATGCTGCACTGACCTGCCACAAGGGCACTAGCATGGCAGCCCCCAAGGAGGGCAGCCGCATGCCATTTCAGCCGCTGCCACTCAGGTGTGTTGAGGGAGCTTGGCTGTGTAGATCACCTTCCTTCCACAGAGACTAAGCTGCAGGCCAAATGCTCATGAGTATCACAGTCAATGCTCCTACTGATAGGTTTCACTGGCAGAGTCTGCTTGGTTGCCCATGCACATGCTGAACTGCTCAAGCATGCTGCCATTGCATGCACATATGCAGGGGTGAGCGTGTGTGGGTGCACCCAGCTGTGCATCCCATGGCGCAGGCAGCCACCATGCTTGCTGGTCACGCTGCCCCACCGTCACTGCCCAAGGGGCTGCAGCACTGCATGACGGGTGCTGCGCTGGTGGAGTGCAGGTGTGTGTGTGTGTGGACGTGCATACATTACTTCTGCAAGCAGATTGTGTACCAGCAAAGGAGTTCAATCAAGGAGCTATGCAACACTTATGTTTGAGCTGCACTTGTTCTTTGAAATGCTAATTGTGGAGCAAGCATTTGTTGTTCATTTGCTTGACATATCATCCCCTTGCACATCGGCACAGGCTTGATGCGCCGCGCCTTGCATGGCTGTACGACCACCATGTCGGTGGGCGTGTGCTGCTGCCTGGTGAGTGCTTTTGAGTGCATGCCAGGACTATGAGCTAAGCTATCTTTAGTAGAGAAGTGCTCTGCGTCTTGCATCCCAGATTTTTTGCTTTGCTTGGTTTGGTTTGCACATGAGGCTGGTCTGCTTTAGCATGTTTTTCCAATTTGGTATGACAAACTATGCTGGTGTCATCCACACTGTCCACCTGCAGCCGCTGCAATGGCAGAGTTTGCGCTTGCCACTGCTTCCATCTCCCTGCTGAGCCGTGGAGCTGGCACCGACGCTGCACGCCTGTGCAGTGTGCAGGGGCTGGCCATCACACGCCCGATCATCCTCCCTTCCAGGTATGGCTTGGAGGAATTCTCAAAGGCTTAGATCTCAAAAATCCTTTGGGCTGCTCTATCACTGTTGCACTCGCACCTACCCTGGCAACACCTTTAACAAAGAAATGATGTTGTGTTAATCATCATTCCTACTTGCTGAATATCATGCATGCCTGCGCCCTCACACAAACCCCTCCCCCGCATTCGTCCTCACGCACAGTGGCAGCCCCGCGCCCCTCATGGCCTGCCGCCTGTGCCCCTTCACTGGCCAGCTGGAGGTCCTGAGCACAGCAGCTGATGTGCTGACTGATGCGGGTGCTGATGAGGTGCCTGAGTGGACCTCCCACGTGACAGGCACCACAGGGGTTGTGCATGAGGCTGCTGACAATGTGCATCCGCGCTCCTCATCCTGCATGAGGAGCGCACGGCTGGGAATGCTGCTGGGCATCACACAGCTGTTGGCCCAGCAAGCACAGCGCTTGAGCCAGGGCTATGACCAAGAACCTGCCAGTGGCATGACTGCGTTTGGGTCAGTGGCGCCCCCTGCTGCACTGTCCCACCCATCCGGCGCATCCACCGGATTCCTTTCAGGTGCGTGTGCACACATGTGTGCGTGTTCATGCATGTGTGTGTGTTTGGGCTGCCCTTGCAATCTGCTCTTCTGGATCTCCTTAGGCACGCATGCATATTTCTGATAGCTCCTTAATCAATCTACACCAATCAAGATGCCAATGCCTTCGCCTGAACACTGATCATCCACCTGCAGACCCCGCTCAGCTGGATGCCACGTTCCAGCTGGGAGTAGCTCCCCCTGGATCAGGTGCTCGCATCCCTGTTGCACTGGGGGCATTCCAGGCTCCTGCTCAGAGCCGCCAACCTGATGCTGTGGCGTCAGCAATGGTGAGGGGCTTGGAAATCATGTAAACAGCGCTTGTCTATGTGACTGAAGCAGGATGATATCAAGAGCTTGCTGGTTTGGGAGCTTCAGCAAACAACAAAAGACTGCTGCATGCCCTGTGACTGCTTGCAAATCAAAACTACGTGCACCTTCCAACCCCCCCAAACCATCCCTTGCAGGGGTCCAAGGCCAGCTTCCCTGGTGCCTTAGATGCTGCTCCCAGCCAGAGCAGCCGCTGGGCTTGTGCTGTGCCTGCTGCCCTGCGCGCCTCAGCAGATGCTGCTCCCACGCAGAGCCAGCGCGCAGCTGCAAGCTTCAACATGGCCACAGGTGTGAAGGGGAGCAGCCTCTGCCTCTGTTCATGCTTGATTTTGTCTTCTCATCAACCCTCCTGCAGCTCTGCCTTCTCACAAGCACAAGAAATCTAGGACAGTGCTGATGCCTATGTTGCACTGTGGTCATGTAAATGTGGACAACAAATTATTGCTTGTATCTTGTGTGCAGGTCACTGCACAGATGATGGCTGCGTGCGTGCAGCAAGTCTGGAAACAGTGGTGAAGGGCAGTGTCTCTGGACCCCCACAGCAGGTGGGTCACTTGCTCAGCTGGCACTTCAGACTACTCTTGAGAGTCTGGCCTGTCAAACTGATCTTCATTGCACACTGGCACCACTCATTGCTACTCAACAGCTGGAAGTGCACACTCCCACAGGCAGCAGCAGGAGCCAAGGCTGCCGAGCCCAGAAAGGTCCAGGAGGGCACCCCATGCATTTACACAATGGAGTGGCTGGCGGATGGGGAGGAGGAGGCAGGCAGCAGTGCATCTGCCACAGCAGCGCCAGAGGGCAATGATGCACTGCCTGGAAGCGGGATGTCCCTTGGAGTGGCCCACGCGTCTGGCATGCGTGCTGTGCTGAGTGTGCGCCCAGATCTTGCTGCCACTGCTGCAGGCCTGCAGCTGGTTCAGGTGTGTAATTGTTGTGGGGAGCATCTGTGTTTTTGAAGCAGCTTCTTGTCAAAAATCCCTTTCTAAGTAGAGCTGGAGAAAGTGCAGCTTGCAAGCTTCTTGCTGCCATCTTCCTACAGGCTTGCGTGCATGTGCTGCAACATGATTAGGTCCTGCTAAACGCTCTGCAACTGCTACTCCCGCACACACTCCTTCCTTGGAAGGGTGCCCGACGCCTGGCAGAGCTTGCTTCCTCCTCCAGCACCCCCAATGCAGCAGCTGTGCTCATGGCAGGCCTGCTGCGCACAGCCATGCCCCTCATGGGGGCTTCCTTGCCCCATGCCCACACAGCCAAGGCAGCAGCCACAGCAACGGCTGCAGCAGGGGGCCTGTGGGGCTTGCTGCGGGTTGCTGCATCTGAAATGGCGCAGGTGCCGATGCGGCTTGAGGAGGTGCGTGTGATGGTCATGGTTGGGGATGTGCGTCAAAAGGATGCTTGTAGCAATTCTCTGGGAGTCAACACACTGTTGTTCTTGGTCAAAAGGAGCTGCATTAGATGCTCCTCTCTTCCCATTTATCCACACAAGACGAGCTCAAACATGGACACACACACATGCACAGGTTCCAGCTAGCGCACCCTCCACAAACAGCAGCATGGCTCCCCTGCTCTCACCTCCCACTGAAAGCTTGCCTGCCGGCTACCTGGATGCGCAAGCCAAGCCTCTAGGAGCAAAGAGCGTGGTGCTGAAGCCACGGCTCCTGCCTGTGGAGCAGGGTCCGGCACCCCCTGCACAGTGGTACCAGGTGAATGACCTGCTGAGTGCGTGATGTGTCCCTATTTGGGAATCATGAGCAGTGGCCCTCTATGAGTAAGTCAAGCTGCAGTTGCCTGACACACAGGAGCACTCATTTACTCAGAACCACACTTATGCGCTCAACACACACGCACAGATCACACCCCAGCCGCGAGGCAGCCTGTCCAGCATGGTGCCGCAACCTGTGGACCTGCAAGCAGCACAGGCCTCCCTACAGCCGCACCAGGCTCTGATGGCAGTGACTGCGGTGGGCCTCAACTTCCGCGATGTGCTGAACGTGCTGGACATGTACCCAGGCGACCCAGGCGCCCCTGGCTCTGACTGTGCGGGCGTCATGGTCACCCCTGGTGAGTGTGTGGTGCTGTGGACTTGTGTTTGGTCCCTATCTGATGTTGATTTAACATGGTTCCAGGTATGACTGTGCTACTCTTAGGCTTCAACTGCCACTAACATCTGCTTGTGCTCTAATCCAGGCTACATCAGCTTTGTTAAAATCTGGCTACCACCCATTCTCATATGCTCTCGTTCACCACACTTCCCTCTGTCCCTCATGCACAGGCGGCAGCGCACTCCAGGCAGGCCGGCGTGTGTTTGGCCTGGTCCACGGCTGCATGGGCAGCATGGCCGTTGCTGACACCCGCATGCTTGCCCCCATGCCGCCTAACGTGTCTGCAGAGGAAGCCGCCACTCTTCCCACCTGCTTTGTCACGGCTGAGTCAGCGCTGCGTGGTGTGATGGGCCTGTTCCCCGGAGAGACTCTGCTGATGCACGCAGGCACGGGTGGCGTGGGCCTGGCTGCACTGCAGGTGTGTGCGCGTGAATGCATAGCTCCTTACCAAACTGCTGAGCTGCTGGTTTAATAGAAATTAATGCATTTTCTTTTGTTGCGCCTTCACAGAAGTTGTTCATGCTGAAGAGCATGGTGAAATGGGCTTAGATCATATGATGAATTTGCTGTGCCACTTTGCAGGTGGTGCGGGCTCTGGGCGCTCAAGTTGTGTGCACCGCGGGCAGCCCTGCAAAGCGGGCCCTGTTGCGTAGGCTGGGAGTGCAGGTGAGCTGCGGCATACTAGGAGCTCCTTTCATTGGTCCATTGGTCCAGGGGAGTGAGTTAATCTTGCATGCATCTCCCTTCTCACAACAAGTGGATCTCAAGCAACCTTATGTGGCAACACGCCCCACAGGTTGTGGCCAACTCTCGCTCCACTAATTTTGCTGATCACGTGGCCATCGCGTGCATGGGCCAAGGCAGCAGCACACATGGTGGCGTGCATGCAGCCCTCAACTCCCTGACCTCCCCTGGCATGGTGGCCGCGACACTGGCAATTCTATCTACAGGTCTGGAACAAGGGCATTGCAATCACAAAGGAGGCTGCCTACCACAAATTGAAAGCTCTTGTAAACACTAGGCAAGTGATTGAGCAAGTGAAACAAGAATTGCTTGCTCTGCATGCCTAGCATGCATGGTCCAGGCTACAGATTCACTGCTTGTGCCTGTTCCATGGTGTAGGGGCACGCATGGTGGAGATCAGCAAGCGCGACATTTGGCTGCCAGCGCGCGTGCAGTCTGAGCGACCTGATGTGGACCACAACCTTCTGGCTGTGGACTTCATGCCCCCTGTGGTGCTGCAGCAGCTGCTGCACAGGGTGGCTGCAGGCATAGCAGTCGGTCGGCTGCAGCCACTGCGCACGCTGTGCTATAGCCTGCAGTCTGCGGCTGCGGCCATGCGTGTGCTCATGCAGGCTGGGCATGTGGGCAAGGTGAGGCGGAGGGAGTGCTGGCAGAGCTTTCTTTGTGGTTCTCACTTGGTTGGACTAAGGTCTCAAGCCTGAGCATCAAGTGCTGAATGAGGTCGAAGACCCTAAATATCCCCTATCCCACTGAGCACCTGCTCCTTCTAGTGATCTGCCATGTGTGAGCTCATCTTGTCTGCCTACTTACATGCTCACCCACAGGTGGTGGCCTCCCCCTCCCTCCTTCCCAGCTCCACAAAGGGTGTCACCAGGTCTGGTGTGTGCCTGGGCAGCAGCGTGGGTGGCAACGGTGCAGCACATGTGGCCGTCACTGGAGGCACGGGCGGCCTCGGTCTACTTGTGGCAGGTGTGTGTGTGCCTGGATGGGCGGGTGGGTTTTGCTGTGGGGGGACAGGTCTTTGTGTCAGTCTCTTCATGTGATTTGAGCCCACAGCAGTCTAGGTGCAGCCTTGGACATTGCTGCAGATCTACCTTTCTGGTTTGCTTGTGTGGACACAACCTCTGCAAGATATCCATCAGACTTCCAGGTCCCTGCACACATTTTCCACCCCCTCACCCCCCACCCCTTTCTCCCCACGCACAGGCTGGCTGTGCAGCACAGGCGCAGCACAACACATCACGCTGCTGTCACGCAGCGGCAAAGCCTCCTCCCACTCATCAGCTCCATGGGCCGCCCTTGTGCGGAGCCACACCCTGATTACAGGCAGGGCTGCAGACGTGGCTGCCGCAGCTGATGCTGAGGGGGCGTGGGCGGAGCAGCAGACTGCGCGCCCTGTGTCTGCGGTGTTCCATGCAGCGGGTGTGCTCACTGATGCGATGATAGGCCAGCAGAGCCACGCCAAGCTGAGAAGGTAGGTACTGTGCTGTTTACAGGTAATGGTGATCTGTGTTTTTTGGTGTTCTTGGTGGATCATGGGAGTTCTGCTGCTTGCAGGGCCTAAAGGGTCAATGTCACACACCATCCCGCCCTCCCCCTTCCATGCTTGCAGTGCTGCAGCCCCCAAATTGGGCCCCCTGGCCGCCTTGAGTGCCGCCTTGGGCTGCAATCCCATGGCACAGAATGTGGTGTTCTCCTCTGTGGCATCCCTTGTGGGTGCACAGGGCCAGGCCAGCTACGTGGCCGCAAATGCAAGCCTTGACGCGCACGCTGGCATACAGAGCACAGCAGGTACACAATTGGCGGAGGCTTGTCTGTGCATCAGCTTGTCTGTCAGCTTAGAATGATGATCATTGAGACAAAAAAACCTGAAAAACTGCAATCAGGGGAGTCTTGTCAGGGAGTTGGCAAGCACAACATGCATATGGCCACACTTGCAACTGCATGCTCATGCACATTCACTCGCGCACAGGCTTGCCCTGCATCTCTGTGCAATGGGGTGCCTGGAGTGGGGCGGGAATGGCCACAGCGGCAGTGCTGTCTCGCTTGGAGCGCATTGGCCAGGGATCCCTGTCTCCGACCACAGGCTTGGCAGCACTTGCAGCAGCTCTTTGTAGTGCATCCCCTGCCACACAGCTGACAGTGAACCCATTTGCCTGGGAGAGGTGAGGAAGGAGTGAATGGGGACTTGGTTTGACTAAATATCTCTGTTGAAGGGCAGTGCTCTTGCTCTGCAGTTCACGGAATAAATGCTTCCCAGATCACCAAAATACTTGCTGCAGCTCTGAGACTGACTTGTGCATTGAAACTCACAGGTACCTGTCCAACCTGGAGGACCAGGGTGTGGCTGTCCCCCCTGCCCTTGCCCACTTTGCCCCTCCAAAGGGTGCACAAGAAGCGGCACCTGCTGCACCTGGCGCGGAAGCGGACACAGGTGTGATTAGGGGTTTTATGTCTGGCTGGCATCTGTGTGGCCAATCAAGCTGCTCCTTCTCTCAAGGCACTACATTTTAAGAAGGTGCATTGGCCGGGTGCCCCATGCAAAACCTTAAAAAAACTAACAGCCATCAGCTCATGCACTGAGCCTTCAAAATGAGATCGAGTGCACTCCCCACTCATTTGGCACAGGTGGCCCCCCACACGAGGCGGTGGCATCCATTGTGGAGAGTGCCCTGGTGGAGGTGCTTGGCCATGCGCTCCCCAAGACAGAGCCCCTGATGTCAGGTAGATGTGCTCACTAGTGAGCTCCCTCCTTTTTTCATCGCTTGCCAGGCTGCTTGCCGGAAGACTGAAATCATAAACTGTCACAAACTCAGCACTCTCAAAGCAAATACTGATCCAGCAGTTGGCCTTCTCAGGTGTTCGTCTTGCCTGCTGAATGCCACACATTGCCACTGATCCATCAGTAAGTAGGCACACAAGCCGAGCTCACTGTACTTATGCTCCTTCACACCATCACAATTGTGCCATTGTTGCACGCATCTTCCAGGTGGCCTGGACTCGCTCGGAGCAGTGGAGTACGTCAACCTAGTGGGCAGACGGTTGGGCATGCCTGTGCCTGCCACCCTTGTGTACGATTACCCCACAGTGGATGCCATCACGTCCCACCTTGCTTCCAAGGCAGAGGCAGCATCCCAAGCAGCAGCAGCCTCCGGAGCACGCACACAGGGCAAGCAAGGTGCGTGTTGATAGAGCTTGACTGTGCTGTCCTGTGCATGCTATTGCTGTTGCTGGTTCTTTTATGCTTCTATGCCATGGGCCAGCTCAAGTGCTGAAACTGCATATGCCCTCCAACCTTGCTCACAGGTGGTGCTGCTCAGCGTGCTGCCACAAAGGCGCCTGCTCCAGGACGCATGCTCGCACAGCCTGCAACAGCAGCTCCAGCGCTCATCGCTGTGCAGAGTATGGCTGCCCGCCGCTTTGCTCGGCCATGCATCTCTGGCAGCACAAATGAGTCCACAGCTGCCGACATGAACAGAATGAGTGCTGCAGAGGTGTGTTTAGACCGTATGTGATCACTCGTGGCTGCCTTTTGTCTTGCTCGTGATCATCATCCTGGATCATTTTTCAAGCACATGCCGGATATGAGACAGCGTGCCAGGGCCGCACAGTCTTGTCCTGCCCCTACCACCACCACCCCTAACTGTGCTTGTCAGTACACTGCAAACTCCCAGGTCCTTCCCACCGCTGATTCCATCATCTCTATCCCTTCAACTAGATGGGACAGGGCCCACCCTGGGCCAGGGGGAGCAGGCCACATTACCATGGCGGGCCCCACATCCAAGAGTGCTGAGGCAGTGCGCGCTGGCGCTGCTGGGGGCACTCAGCACAAGCAGCTGGGCGCACAGTTTGGGGCATTTCTGGAGGCCGTGGATGTGTTTGACCCAGCACCTTTTGGGCTGTCACCCCAGGTGAGGTGTGCTTTCCTTCTTGCCACTTGAGGATTTGCCAAACCAGCAACAATATTGTTTGCATTTCCTTTCTGAACTGCAACTTTGATTGGCATAGATCATCATAGGACCTATGGTTAGCAAAGATGTAGCTGTGCACAAGCAAGAGACACTACAGCCGATTGCTTGTGACTTTCCTGGACCACTGCAGGAGGTGATGGCCATGGACCCACAGCACAGAATGCTGCTCGAGCTCTCAGGGGAGCTACTGGCACCTCAAGCCTCTTCCAATGACCTGCACCTGCCCAGCACATCAGGTAAGAGTGTTTGTTATCAGTAAGCAGCAGTGAGTGCATTTTCTATTCAGGATGTTTGACAGCACTGCAGGCTTCAGAGGAGGAAACGATACTTGCATGTCATGGAGCCTCTTAAAATGGACATGGAAAAACCCTCCCCCTCATCCCCCTGCTGCTCAGTGTACGTGGGCATCAGCTGGAGTGAGTACCACCAGCTCTGTGTGGCCCATGGAGCGCACACTGGGCCTTACGCGGCTCAAGGCGCGGTGCTGAGCGTGGCGCCTGGGCGCGTCAGCTACACCTTTGGCCTCCAGGTGGGCAAAAAAGGTCCCTGTTTTTAGCTGTTCTGTGTGGCAAGGTCTGCAAAAGGATTTTTGTCTTGCGCACACATCTAGTCTTGTAGCATGCTAGGATCCAAATGGATTGTCAAAGTCTGAAGAGAAAAGATCCCACACCCCCGCAACCTGGCCTGTCATAGCTTAACACGTTTGCTGCCCACACTTCAGGGCTCCTCCCTTGCCATCGACACTGCCTGCTCAAGCTCCCTGGTGGCCACGCACTTTGCGCGGGAGGACTGCTTGAAGCCCTCGGGTGCTGGCAAGGCCAGGGGTGCTCTGGCAGCTGGTGCCAACACGATGGTGAGTGCATGCCCCCCAAGGTCCTGTGGGAGCAAATTATTGTGTGACGCAGCCTGAGTACTGAATGCACCAATGCCTGGCAACTTTTCAAGCAGTGGTAAGATGTAGTTTCATTGCCTTCTTCCTGCAGCTGCTCCCCAGCACCACATCCATGTTCCAGGCAGCCTCCATGCTCTCACCCGATGGCCGCTGCAAGGTGAGCAAGCTTGTTTTTGCCTCAAATTAAGCCGATTCCTGCTTGTGAGTGAGAAATGCAATGCTCTGATGCATTTGTGATGCCTCTCTTGCATGCCCCTCCGAAGCTTGCTTCAAGTGGCACTTAATACAAATTGAGCCAGGCAAAACACTCATGGTGTCTATACCACAGGCACTGGATGCTTCAGCAGATGGGTACGTGCGATCGGAGGGTATGATCATGGCCCTGCTCTCTCAGCAATCTGGTGCCAAAGGAGAGAGGGACCCCATGGCGCTGCTGGCAGGCACAGCCGTCAACCAAGATGGGCGATCCAGTGCGCTGACTGCTCCCAATGGGCCAGCACAGCAGGTGCATTTACTGCTGTGTGCATGTGAACATGTGACCTTGTGCCGCCCTTGGGTTGTGACTGAAATGGGGACAATTTCCAGCATCAACCTTGATCTCACAGCACATCCACTGTCCAAATGGGCTGGATCCCTTACCTGATAACACAGGCGGCCATCAGCGAGGCACTGGCTGCTGCATCAATGGAGGGAAGCCAGCTCTGTGGGCTGCAGATGCACGGCACAGGCACAGCAATCGGCGACCCCATCGTGAGTCCTTTTACTTATGCATGCGCTTCTACTCTGTTATGATTGCTGATGAACAGGGCATTGAAGCATGCATGTGCACATGTGCAATCCCCCAAGACGCCTACGCCCACACCTATGAGCGCAGGAAGTTGGCGCTGCGCTGCACCAGTTGGTACCTGCACCTGTGGAGGGCAAGCAGCACGCCCCCACACACTTGCTGGCAGCAAAGAGCATTGTGGGCCATGCTGAGCCAGCGTCAGGGCTGCTGGGGCTCATGTACGCTGTGCAGCAGGTGTGTGGCCATTCTAAGGCTTGCAGTGCTGAGGCTGTGGTGCCTGGTGGTTTTGTAAGCTGCCTCTTTGTGCATTAAACTAGCATACAGAGTGAGCTCATTGGTCAAAGAAAGGTGCATGCTGAGGTCAGGATTACTGAGAGGCAAGGCATTTCATGTCGCTTCACCTGCTGAGAAACTTGCTGATGCAAACCCATGTTTCAACCCATGCATGCAGGCCTCCCAGTTCCAGGCCCTCCCCACATGCCACTTGCGTGCCATCAACCCACACGTGGTTGCTGCCCTGGACTTCCAAGGCCTCGCCTCCGTCCAGGCGCCAAGACGTGAGTGCCCCAGCCAAGTGCCTTGCTGTTGCATCTGGGGCCTGCTATTTGAAGCATGATACTGCTGACAACATCCGTTCCACAACACCACTCACTCCACCAATGCTGCTCCACAGAACACAAGCCCATGGTGCCCCCTCACCCTGGGTCAAGATCAGAAGGCTCTGCCACTGGCGTGGCCTTGGGGACATCGGCATTTGCATTCCAGGTGAGCACTGCTGAGTCATTGTTCTTTTTGTGTGTGAAGAATGTTCGAGGGAGCTTTTGGTCAGGAGTGGGGACCTGGATGCACAAAGCTGGATGTGGTCGTGCTTTCTTCAAACGGCAAAGAGGGGTTATTGCTCTTTTCTCAGACTCAACTAGTGCTTTCATACTGCACCCCCAGGGCACCAACGCACACGCCATCATTAAAGGCCCCAGAAACTCCAAGCCTGCTGAGCCGCCTGCAACGAGCAGAGCCATGAGCGCCACTGACAGCCTGGTTGCTGGTATGCGGCCCAGACCAAGGGCACAAGGTGAGTTATTGCAGAGTCCATAGCCCGCATAGGGAAAATGAGCCACCAAGCAGCCCCAACTCCTTCCACTCTTCCTATCCTATCCTAAGTTCCTGTAGGATCCACGTCTCAGGCTCAGGGACTGTGTAAAGCCTCAATCAATGCCCTTGCATGTGTGCACAGCAGCTACCAAGTGGCAGCGCTTGCGCGCATGGCCCCACGTTGCCCCCAGCCCCATGCTTGATGCTGTGCGTGTGATCAAGCCGATGCCGCACCCTACCAGCAGCCAGGTAAGCTGCAGGCCAGATTGTCGCACAATTCTGTATGCTCTATCAGGCAAAAGCAGGCTGGCACTGGCACCTTTTGCTCACTCACTTTACTCTGTCACCCCTCTCAACATGAGAGGCAAGCAGGAGTTGCCCTTTGCGCGGCAGATTGGTGTTCTGCCAAGGGAAACTCCTGCTAGCCTCTCATGTGCCTCCTTTTTATATCTCACATGCACACGATCTTCATGCACATGCATGCATACACACGTCCATGCACTGAAAACGCACAC
This sequence comes from Dunaliella sp. M2, assembly GCA_004335885.1. Lineage (NCBI taxonomy): Eukaryota > Viridiplantae > Chlorophyta > Chlorophyceae > Chlamydomonadales > Dunaliellaceae > Dunaliella > Dunaliella sp. M2. Next base: position 14,221 of record QFBH01000274.1, on the reverse strand, counting down.
ACTCACACCCCTCGTGCTCCCAACAACTGCTGGTCTGCATCAACTGCAACACCTGCAGGTGCTGTGCATTGCAAACCTCAGCGCGCCACGCCACACCTACCTCTGGGACCACCGCGTGCTTGGCGGCCCTCTGTTGCCAGCAGCCAGCATGCTGGAGATTGCTCGCACAGCAGCTGCCACTTTTTCAGTACCTGCACCAGCACAGGCAGCTGCAGCCAAATCCACCGCCCAGCACTCCCTCAGCCCCGCCACCCTGCAGCTGCTGACAGGCCTCATCATCCCTGCCCCCTTCCTCCTTCCTGAGCAGACAGATCCCACCAGTGCATCCTGCCAAGTGGTGTGTGTGGTCAGCCCCACCACAGGCAGCGTTGCAGTGCAGTCGGGGGCTGTGGGTACCAGCCGTGCACGCACGCACCTGAGCGCAGGCACCAGCAGCCTGCGCTACAGCCCCCAAGCTCCTGAAGCACACCACGCCAGCACATCGCCCAGGTCTGGTGCCTTAGCCCTACTGTCAGGCCTTGCAGCAGACGCACTGGCCCCCACCACATCCCTTGGCGCATCGGGTAAAGCTGTGGCCAGCATTGCTGCAAGCTGGTCAGGGGAGCAGCTGCAGCCCACCTTTGCTCCACCTGACATGCTGGATGCCGTGCTGCAGCTAGGTGAGAGGGGCTGGTTTGAGCCTCCTGTGTGTAGCATGGCTCATGAAAGTGCTTTATTCATAACAGGCCTGCGCATAGATATGAGGCAGACATAAACAATGCAAATGTGATTTTGTTCGTGAGCCCAGCATGTGGGGCACCCCTAGGAAAAGGAAGAAAAAGAGTTACGATCACTGAATTGATGCCTGTTGTTCACATCACGCAGGTGCACTTCCCACAAGCAGCGCCTCCCCACAGCCTCCCCCAACAAGTGTGCGGGTGCCTGCTGCAGCAGAGTGCTACGGCTTGCCCGCTCCAGCTCACTACAGCAGCATGGCAGCAGCTGTGGCAGGTGTGGCAGGTGTGCAGCCACGCTCCAGTGAGCTGCAGTCTATCATCAGGACCAGCAGCGCAGGCACCCTCAGTGAGCTGTGGCACGAGCTGGGCAAGGACAGCAGGGTCAGCATGGTGGGAGACTATGCGCTTGTGGGCGGCGCCAGCTCAGGGGCGTGCCGCCTCTCTGGCCTGCAGGTGTGTGCTGTGGAGTGCATGGATTGCATGGGGGTAACTGTGCATGCGACAAACTGACTGTCTGCATTGCAATGGGCTGCCTTTGAGGACTGAGCGTGCTTGGTGCTTCAAATACCTGTGCATAAGCTCTTGAGTTTAGATCACTCTTATGCTTTGCGTCTCCCTTGATGAATCACTCTTGCCACAGCATCTCAAGACCTTTATCAACCGTACTCATGCATCACTTACCACCTCCCCCAGGCACGCCTCGTCTCCACAACCACCCTGGCTCGCCACCGTCAGCAAGCAGCAGAGCAGGGCCACTCTATGATTGCCCCCACCCCTGCCACCAAGAAGAGGCCCAGCAAGCCCAGCAAGCCTGCTGCACCCAGCCGCGTGCCTGCCCAAGCACATCATAAGCAGCGTCCCATCAAGCTGGGTGATGTCTTGTATGCCACTGCAGAGCAGGTGGACGCACCAGCAAGCACCCACCACAGCAGCAGCACCACCCTCCGTGCAAGCATGCTCAGCACAGCTGCAGCCCTGGCACTCATGCAGCAAGCCGCAGCAAGAGCAGCTGCAGGGAGGGACAGCACACCCACCAGCATGAGCCTGCTCTCAGCTCAGGACAGTGCAGAGGCACTGCAGGGCCCCTCTGGGTCCATCACAGCAGCAGCACAGAACCATGGTGTGCTGGGGCTTGCCAAGGCAGCAGCTGAGGAGACGGGGATGGGCTGTGCAGCACAGCTTGAGGGGAGCAGCGCAGCACACATGCTGCGTGAGGGTGAGAACACAGCACTGGAGATCAGCAGCAGTGCCCTGCAGCTGCAGGCCTCTCGCTTTGGGTCCACCCGCAGCCACGGCGCCCTCACTGCAAGCAGAATGGTGCCTCATGTTGCTGGTGGGGACTGGGGCAGCGCTTACAACCTGTGCCCTGAGCCTCGAGGAGCACTCAACTCCCTGGTGCCCAAAGCGGCCCAGCCAGCACAGCCGGACCAGGTGTCAGTGGCAGTGCGTGCAGTGGGCCTGAACTTCCGTGATGTGCTGAATGTGCTAGGCATGTACCCAGGCGACCCAGGCGACCCTGGTGGGGATTGTTCAGGTGTCGTGGTGGGGGGCGCT